>CAUYON010031845.1:0-18313 GCA_963573935.1 Arctocebus calabarensis
TATTTAGGTGACCCCTGTGAAAGGGTCGTTTGACCCCCAGAGGGGTCGCAACCCACAGTTTGAGAACTGCTAACTTAGGACATTTAAAATAATAACTAGCTATTATTTTAATGTTTACCCTGTACCAGATACTCTGCCAAGTACTTTACAAGCATCAGGATCATTTAATTTTTAGCACATATCTGTGGGTTAGGTACTATTTTTTTTTTTTATAATTTTATTGAATCATAATTGTGTGGGTTAGGTACTATTAATACTGCTGACGGTCATGTAGCCAGAATGTAAACCAGCATTTGTGTATAGAACCACTTTTAGCCACAGCAACATACTGCTTAGTCTCATTTACTATGTAAAAAGTAGGATCAAACATACCAGGAATAGTTCCTATAATCATTCTGTTATTACTGTGTATCATAGACTGAGGTCCAGTTAGACTACACCACAAGGCGGGGGACCAGTACAAATTGCAAAAGGTTTAATTACATGTAATTAAAACTCAGTAACTACAGTATAGTGTTAGTTGATAGGATTCTTTATAAGCCATGACATAGATCAGTTTAAAAGGTAATTTTTTTAATGGTAAGTGACAAGTATGTAAAAATGTAATAACTACCACAAAACTACCTACTGGAGCTCATGAAGAGTTTGAAAAGGATTATGCAAAACCTCAAAAGCATTAGATGATGTCGTCTACCCCCCACCACTGTGTAAGCCCTGAGGCTGTCTCTGCAGGATTGCTCTCTAGCTCCTCCTGTGTCCTGGTTTGCCCCTCTGATGCTCCTTCATCTCAAACACCACGTGTTCTGGAGTTGTATCCATTGTCCTCTCTACTTGCCCACAGTAGACCCCCAAATCCATATTCCCCTTGCTCTTAGACATCTAAATATCAGCAGTGATTTCAATTCCAGCTTGAAGGCCTATTGCTTACAATTTTATTTAGGCATATGCCATTTCAGGGAAGGAGGACCTACTATTTTCATTTTCATTTTACAACTGAGAAAAGTGGATG
This sequence comes from Arctocebus calabarensis, assembly GCA_963573935.1. NCBI lineage: Eukaryota > Metazoa > Chordata > Mammalia > Primates > Lorisidae > Arctocebus > Arctocebus calabarensis. Next base: position 1,010 of record CAUYON010031845.1, read on the forward strand.
TGAGAGTGATCCCCTCCCCAGGTCTGGCTCAGACTTACTGGTGTTGATGGGGCTTAAATTCCTGTTTACTGAAACCAAAGTCAGAACCTTCCATAGGATAATATTACTTAGGAAAATATTCTCCCAGGACAGCTTAGTGGCATAATGTAAATTGCTTTGTTGATCTCATTCATTCAGATAATAATTCTTGAGTTTGACAGGTAAAGATGCTGAACTGTGAAGAGTGATGGATGCAGTGTGTGAGTGTAGGTAAAGGCACAGATGGCTGCGGAAAATTATAAAATCAAGGTGCCAGGGGTTATGAAGACTCATACACAGAGTGTACCTGCTCTGGCTATTCTCAAGTGTTAGAAACTTATAATGAATATATGAATGAGTGATGTCCTTGGTGCCATTTCTTTTTACTATCATATGACTATAAAATATTCTTGGTGGCTGACTTACAATAAAATCTCAATAGATTCAGTCCTTTTGAATACATATAGAAAAATATCATTAATGTAAAACTGCAATGATACATTGAAAAATTACTAATATAGTAGTATATTTCCCTAAAGAGGTAAGAGAGCCCATTAAAGCATTTTTGATATGCTTTTCTTTTATTTTCTATTTTTACTTTATTCCTCTGTAATTACAGAGAGAAGAAACTATTATTACTGCCCTCAGAGGCTAGAAAGGAAAATGAGTGATAGAGATTCCCTTCTTTTTTCACACATGTAATAAGCCAACTTTATATGACTTTTGTTGTCTACTTCATTATTGTTAAAACTTTTTCTAATAAACCTTCGAAAAGTTACCACACAGTACAAAATGTTAATTTGAAGGAAACAAATACAATAGTATCATACAATCTGTAAACTTCCTAGTCAATTTCTTTTTATTCATTTAAGCAAAGTTAGGTGCTTTTTTCCCCCCTTATTGTTGGGTAGAGGTAGTAAGTCAGTTAAGATCCTTGGAAAAACATTCCTCCCTATTGAAGGTGATACACCAATTATATGTACTACTTGGTTTTTATCTGAAGCAGCTATGTAGACATTAATTTTAGATCCTAGGCTTCAATTAAAATATCCAGTATTCAGTGAGTATTTATTAAAGCAATTTTAAGGTAAGAAAGTTCCTATTAATGTCTTTCTATAAATGGGAGAGCAGAATGTAACAGCTGAGTTATTAATTGGTAAACCCCAAGGAAGTTAGTTAACTCTATGAGATTCAGTTTTCTCTATAAGAATAGCATAATAGTTTTTTCATAAGGCCAACCATTTAAATAATATCTGTGACCTTGAATTAGGCAAAGAGTTCTCATATATGGCAACAAAAACAGAATCCATGGAGGAAAAAATGGCCAAATTCTTCAGATTTTAAAGAGTAAAAAACAAGTAACAGACTGGGATGAAATATTTACAAATTATATACCTGATAAATGGTTTGTATCAAGAATATCTAAAGTGCTCTTATCACTCATTTAAAAATTGGAGGAGAAACAATGGAAAGTGATAATATATGCAAGGTTTCTTTCAGGGATGATAAAATGTCCTAAAAATCGATTATGATGATGGTTGCACAACTTCAGAAATATGCTAAAACCAATGAGCTGTACGCTTAATGCATGAACTGCTATCTTATGTAAGTAACATTTCAGTAAACCACTAAAAAAGGCAAAATATTTGAATAGACATTTTACCAAAGAAGGTATTTGAATAGACAAGAAAAGATAACTCAACGTATTATTCATTATGAAATTGCAAATTAAAACCATAGTGAAATAATACTTCGGACCCCATAGAATGGTTGTATTCAAAAAGATAATAACAAGCATTGGCAAGCATATGGATAAAATGGAACCCTCAAACATTACTGGTGTAAAGTGAGACAGCTACTTTGCATAGTAAAATAGTTTAGTATTTAAAAAAAGTTAAATATGACTATATCATACAATCCACTGAGTACATCCTAGACATCTATCCAAGAGAAGTGAAAACAGGATTACCAAAGACTTGCATGTGAATGTCCATATCAGAATTATTCACGATAGATGGAAAGTAGGAACAATAAAAATCTCTGTCAACTGATGAATGGTTATACAGAATGTGGTGTGTCCACATAAGGGAATAGTACTCACTCATAAAAATGAGCTAACTATTGATATATGTTAAAACATGAACATGATACTGTGTAAAAAACCCAAGAAACCCAAAAGACTATGTATTGTGAAATTCCCTGTATATGTATAAAATATTTAGAAAGGGCAAATCTACATAGAGGTAATCAGATTATTGGTTGCCTGGGACTTGGGTAGAAACAGAGATTAACTGCAGATTGTTATGAGGGATCTTTTGGGGGCTATGGAAATGTTCTAAAATGGGAAAGTAGCGATGGCTGCATAGCTCTGTAAATTTATAAAACATATTTGAATTGTCTACTAAAAATGGGTAAGATTTAATAACCTGTAAATGACACATCAGTAAAGTTATTTTAAAAAATAAAGGAAGTAAAAATAAAGTAAAAGTTATTTAAAACACTTACTAGGACAATTATTGATCCTCTGATTTTGCAGGTATTTTTAAGGATAAAATATGATTATTCAATAAAGAAAACTTTAGTATAATTCAACGTTCCCCCCTTCTCGCTGTATAATTAATAGTCTTAAGCTAGTATGCTATTACTCTGACATTTCTACAGTTGTGCTGCTAGTTAAGAAACAGAAAAGCCTCATAAGAATAATTGCAAACCATAGTGGGTTCTTTTTAAGGTAAGGAAACAAGGGGATCTAACATGACCGCTTACTATCTTTGCAGCATGACCATTGATAGATTGAAAAATTAGCTTCTAGGAGTCCTCTTCAGAGTTAGAAGTTAAGTAATTTCTATAGAACAAATGTGTATTTATCAAAATGGGATTGCTCATTTTTCTTTTATTATTCCTTGCTAATGTTAAGAGGGATGAAAAATTTGAAAGATAATGTGTTAAAAATTAAACATTCATTTTCCTTGAATTGTATTTTACTTGTGGAATTAAGTCCTTCAAGATATTAAGAATAGCTAGGAGTTGACTTATAGAGCAAAAATATAATCTTGGCAAATTTCTGCAACTTAAGAGATAGTTTAACTTAGAGACATTGATTTTCTGAGACCTAAAAGACAGCTTTGGAAGGCTGTAGAAGCCATTCTCAAGGTGGAGAGGAAGGATCTGATGATGAGAATCCATCTTGAGACGAGTGAGAACCCATAGTTATGGTGCCCTTACCGTGGGTTAGAAGACTATGGAAGAGGCATGTGGTTTAACATCACCCACAACCCCTTCATTCCTTTGCAGCCTCCACGCACTCTCTGCTTATAGGTTTTCATAAAGTGAGAATAACACATCCTAACACATTCTCTTGGAAGATTTCCATTGTTCTCTGGTTAGAATGACAATCTAGGAACACCCTAGAAATCTATGGTCCATTGAAATGCTTCTGTGATTGAGTATTCCAGGTGGTACATTTCAGGCCTCCACAAATCACTGCATCCCTTGACATCACTTTCCTATGCTGATGAAGTTGCATGTCAAGTGTGCATAAATTAGTGATTTCTAGCATCAACAATGCATATTCCTGAAAAACTTGATATACAAACAGGCTTTAATTCTAAAGTGAGAGAGCACTTCATTAAAATTTGAAGTTTGTTAGAATTCTGTAAGAATAGAGGAACATTTCCTGAGCTCAGACTCTTTTTTATACAATTTTCTGAAATGTATAGATACGCCATATCCAATGAGTAGAAATAGCAGATTCAGCTAAATTCTTACTAGAAGACTGTAACAGGGCCAATCAGTCATTGCGCCTTAATTGCAGAAGGTAACAGCCACCTAAGGCAGGAATAAATTAAGCCCAATTGTTAAGGACAATTATGTGCCTTATCAACTGGTCAGCGACAAGAGATTGGAATATATGGACCATTAATCTGTATGTGAGCTGCTGTTTGAAAGCTCCTTCCAGAGAGAAAGTGAGAGACTTCTTGGCCTGCCTTGTCAATGATTGGCAGAAACATAACTGGCATCTGCTGTATTGCAGGTAATTTTTTAAAGAAGATTAGCCCAGATAATATTAATAAATGAGTATTACCTTTAAAGCCATTCAAAGTTTTGGAGCTTTTATCATCAATGTTTTCTCGTATTCTGTAACTGAAGCATTTTAGGAAAAAGTGGCTCAAAAACAGGAGATTCTTTAAGTCCTCATAAAACTTTATTCTTTATTTTCCTAGATTTGCTTGCTTACTTTTGTATTTCAGCCTTAATCCAGAGAGGATAAGAAACTGATCAAAATTATAACTAAACAAATATATATTTAAAAATGATGGGAATTCATGTTTTATTTTCTTAATAAATATTTTAAGAATGATGGAAAAGTAAAGGTAGAAAAAATACCAATGAAATGAGGGAAGTTAATTGCTAATTTCATTCTCTGGAGTTTGTATATTTTCTAAGTTCAAGTTTTCAAATTATTATTTAGAAAGTTTACCACAAATGTATGTGACTTTTATAATAGGAAAGAAATTCATTATGAAGAGATCACTGTATTACACAGTGAATCATATTATCAATAGTATTCTTATCCATGAATACAGAAATCCTAACGATTTTCCTTTTATTTCTTACGGCATTCAGTCAGAGGATGGCGTAGTACCAAAAGTTGTTAGGTAAAATAATCGGTTCTGGGAGCGCTTAGAAGCAGACCATGTTTGTAATGCATTCTAGGGGAAGGGTTTGGCAAAAAGAACGTTAGTAATGTGTGTTGGCTAAGTGTGACAAGGAAAATAGCAGCTCAGGGACGGATCGGCTGTTTCACATGGAGGAAAAGACTGTTCATCACTTGGGCATAAGCTGAATCCAGGGACTGGATGGCCTTTATGCCAACCCTTGAGGGGAAGAATAATAATGGGTATTTGGAGATGAAAAATGTGGACTATGGCAGAGTCTGGCAAGATACTCCCCAATCACTTCTTCTGTTTCTAAACATACAGGAAGAACTACTTTGTAAAGTAGATGATGGCCGTGGACCTAGTTCTGGACTGTGGAATGTAGCAGAAGGTAATAGGTATCTTTTCCAGGCATTGGCCCTAAAATTTTTTGTGCGAGCCCATGTGAGCTCTTTCTTTCTCCTGTCTCTGCTCTTTATGTCCATAGATAGGCACAGGTTGAAGATCTCTGAGAAATCACGTGGGAGGGGTAGGCAACCAGTGCACCTCAAACTGCTGTATGAGCTAGAGCGGATGGTAATATATGTGATCAAACAAGGTAGTTGTATATATATTTTATTTTTTTTTATTTTTGAGACAGAATCTTATTCTGTTGCCCCAGGCTGGGATGCCATGGCGCTATTATAGTTCACGGCAACGTCAAACTCCTGGGTTCAAGCAATCATACTCCCTCCGCCTCCCGAGTAGCTAGGACTACAGGTACTGCCACAAGGCCTGGCTAATTTTTCCATTTTTAGTACAGACAGGTTTCGCTCTTGCTCAGGCTGGTCTTGAACTCCTGAGCTCAAGGGATCCTCCCAGAGTGCTAGGATTATAGGCAGGTTTAATATACCACATCCAGCAGTAGTTACATTTTTAATGAATAAAGAAGGAAGAATTTATCAATTATCTTTTATTTTTATTGTTACTTAATCCAATATTTATTACATTTATCTAAGTGTACATAGTTTCCTACTTATTTTGAATTTTCTTCCCTCTGTTATCATCGGAGTTTTCTGTGCTTTCAGTATTTTTTTTTTATTTTTTTGTAGTTTTTGCCTGGGGCTGGGTTTGAACCCAACACCTCCGCCATATGGGGCCAGCGCCCTACTCCTTTGAGCCACAGGCGCCGCCTGTATTTTTTTTTTTTTTTTTTTTTTGCGAGTCTCACACTGTTGCCCGGGTATTGATTGCCACGGCATAATCATAGCAAACACCAACCACAAACTCTTGGGCTCAAGCAATCCTCTTTCCTTAACCACCTGATTAGCTTGGACTATAGGCACCTGCCACAACTCCCAGATAGTTTTTGTGTTTTAGTAGAGACAGCGTCTTGCTCTTGCCTAGGCTGGTCTTGAACTTCTGAGCTCAGGCAGTCCACCTGCTTCAGCCTCCCACAGTGCTAAGATTATAGGCGTAGGCCACCATGCCTGGCCACTTTTAAAATTTGTAAAGAACAGAAATATCAAGTGATCAATACAAGTCACGAACTCCAGGAAAGCATCTGTTGGCTTGGGATTTTTTTTTTTTTTTTAGTAAGTGATTTTGTTGTTTCCCCATTTATTACTTGTAATTTGTTTAGGTTGTGTGTTTTTGATGAGGTCAGTTGTGACTGTTACGTTATTAAATATTATACTATATATTATATTTATATGTTCCTAGATACCCATCCATTTCATCAAAGTTTTTAAGTTTATTTGCATAGATGGTAAGCAGTGTATTGCTATGTGGTAGGTGTTAAACACTTGAACTTGAAAACACTTGTATTTACCATTTGGAATCTGTAGTAAAATTGTTAGATCACTTGAATCTTGGAGTGACTTAAAATTTCTGTTCTTGTTTCTACATTTTTTGTAAATAAGGGTAATATTAGTTCCTATGAAATTATGAAATTAAATTTAATTATGAAATTAAATACACATACAGAGGCTTAGAGCCCGGTCAGAAGATAATGTATGTAAAGTAGTATTACTATTCCTGATTATCTCTAGTAGTTTTCCTGTTTGCATGATTTGTTTACATTTTGTTCTTTCTCCATTTTAAAAAACTTATCTATACGTAGGTGTATATATTGATTTAATTGGAGTCTTTTTCCATTCCTGCATCCACTTGGCTAGCCAGATAAGGAGAATTACTTTCACAGGTTGTAGCAATGGTGTGGATGGGTTGGGAGAAAAAGGGGGGGTTAGGGGAGAAGAGAGGTATTGAACTTGGAGGACAAGAGAGCCTTGAACATGTTAGGGCTATTTCCTTTTGTTGAATAACTCTGTCTTTCATAGAAAGAGTCAAGGTGAATTATGAAAGAAAACTTGGCTGTGCTATAATTGTAGGAAGATGTGAGAAAATAAGTAGTAAGCTATTAATGGAATTTAGAGTCCAAGTTAAATAGAGGCCATGGCATAAAAAATGAAAGGGGGAAACCATTAAAAACAATTACTATCTGCTTAAAGGCAGGATTTTAGTTTAATGTTTTTCAGATTCAAAATGTATGGATATATGTAAGACCATCAATGTCTGACAGTGAAAAAAAAAAAAGAATCAGTGAAGGTATCTTTTCCATAAAGAAAGCAATTGTACTAACAATACATAGACTCTTTTTCTCTGGGTAACATTCTAAACAGGAAAAAAATTCTATCAGTTAGAAATATTGTTTATACACAGACTTTTCCACAATTTCAACTCTTTTAATAATGTATTATTTCTAAAACTGTATTATAGCAAATATGTTTACTTATATAATTCTAAATGATATTCTAAAGTGAAAGGAAAATAAGATAATTTAGTTGTTATCAAATCTGTTTTATGATGTCTCAGAAATACATGTAGTATATTCTCTGGTACTCATGGTTTTTCTTTCAGTAAAATACTTAAAAAAATTATTTAGCCTTTCTTTCTTTAGCTTTGTGGAGGTTTAATTGACTTAAAATTATATATATTTAAGGTGTACCACATGATGTTTTGAGATTACGTATATATACACATACACATTGTACAAGGATTAAATCAAGCTAATTAGTATACCTATTACTTTATATACTTACCCCCTATTTTTTGTGTTGAGAACATTGAAGATCTACCATCTTAAAAATCTTCAAGTATACATCACGTGGTTGTTAACTGTGGTCACCAGAACTTACTTCTCCTGATACTTTGTGACCTTTGACCAACATCTTCATTTGCCCCACCTTCCCTCCCCACAGTCTCTGGTAACTACCGTTCTCTTCTCTGCTTCTGTGATTTTGACTATTTTAGGTTCCACATGTGATATCATTCAGCATTTGTCTTTCTTTTCCTGGCTTTAGTTTACTTAGCATGACGTCCTACAGCTTTACCTGTGTTGTTGTAAATGACAGGATCTTTTTATAAAGCTGAATGGTGTGTGTGTATGTGTGTATGATCTGTCTACCTACCATCTATCTGTGTCTTTATCTACCCACCTACCTACCATCTATCTGTGTCTTTATCTACCCACCTATCCTACCATCTATCTCTATTTTTATTTATTTCTGTATTTAAATTTTTAATTTTTATTTATTTATTTATTTTTTGAGACAGATCCTCAAGCTGTCGCCCTGGGTAGAGTGCTGTGGCATCACAGCTCAGAGCAACCTCCAATTCCTGGGCTCAAGCGAGTCTCTTGCCTCCGCCTCCCAAGTAGCTGGGACTACAGGCGCCCGCCACAACGCCTGGCCATTTTTTGGTTGCAGCCATCTTTGTTGTTTGGCGGCCCGGGGGCTGGATTCGAACCCACCAGCTCAGGTGTACGTGGCTGGCGCCGTAGCCCGTTGAGCCACAGGCGCCGAGCCAAATTTTTAATTTTTTTAAGACAGAGTCTCACTTAGTCACCCTTGGTAGAATGCTGTGACATCATAGCTCACAGCAACATCAAACTCTTGGACTCCAGTGATCCTCTTGCCTCAGCTTCCTATGTAGCTGGGACTACAGGTGCTCACCAGAATTCCTATTTTTCTTGAGACTTTTTTTTAGAGATGGAATTTTTCTCTATTTCAGGCTAGTCTTGAACTCCTGACTCAGGCAGTCCAGATGCCTTGGCCTCCCAGAGTGCTAGGATTACAGGCATGAGCTACCATGTTCGGCTTCCCTGCACTTATTTTAAAATGTCACCTTACCCAAAGTGAAGGGGATATTTGATAATCTGTGGGGCTCCTGGAAGTTAAAACCCGTGAAAATTTGGAGACTCTGTAAGATTGGGCTGTTGGTAGTATTTTTTTTTTTTTTTAGATATAGTCTCACTCTGTCACCCAGGCTAGATTGCCATGTTGTCAAGTCTAGCTCACAGCAACCCCAAATTCCTGAGCTTAAGCCATCCTCCCAAATAGCTATGACTACAGGTGCCAGCCACAGTGCCCAGCTAATTTTTCTATTTTTAGTAAAGATGGGGTCTCACTCTTGCTCAGTCTGGTCTTAAACTCCTAAGCTCATGGGATCCTCCCATGTTGATGTCCCATATTGCTAGGATTACAGGTGTGCCCAGCTGTTTCTCTCTTATTGATGTTTTCCATATTGTTTGTAGATAATTTTCTTGACATTTTCCACATTTTTCTTAATTTTTTTGAGTAACTTTAGATAGGAGTCTGAAAATCTTTGTCTAGTAGGTATGTCAGGTGTTTTTCAGGGACAGTTTCAGTTAATTTTTGTTCTTTTTTTTTTTTTTGTCGACCATGGTAGAGTTCTGTGGCATCATAACTCACAGCGGACTTCAAACTCTTGGGCTCAAGCTATCCTCTTGTTTCAGCCTCCCACATAGCTGCGACTAAAGGTGCCCACTGCAAAGCCCGGCCATTTTTAGAGATGGGGGTCTCGCTGTGGCTCAGGCTGGTCTCAAACCTGTGAGCTCAGGCAATCTGTCCTCCTCGGCCTCCCGTGGTGCTGGGATTACAGGTGTGAGTCATTGGGCCTGGCCCTCCTCTGCCATATTCCCAGAATTCTCCTCTCTCAAAGAAGTTGAGAGGCCTCTTTTTTTCTTTTTTTAATCAGGCCCAGGGCAGCCTGGAACCCACCACCTCCTGGTGTGCAGAGCAGGTGTGCTAATCAAGACCTACAGGAGCCAGCTGCAGAGTCCTTTTGTAGCCACTCCTACTTCTTACTGCCCTCAGGAATAGTCATAACCTTTAACATAGTCTTCATTTGGCTAATATTGTTCTTTCAATAGAACAGTAGATGTTGTATAAATGGATTATAGAACATGCAGCTTTGGGGATTGAGCTTTTTAAAAATATATTTATTTAAAAACAATTGTAAGTTCAGAATATTTAATTTCAGGCTCAGTGTCCATTTCCCAGTGGGTAGGGCACAGGCCACATATACTGAGGGAGGAGGGGTCGAACCTAGCCAGGCCAGCTTAACAACAATGAAAAGTGCAACAGAAAAATAGCCAGGCGTTGTGGCAGGTGCCTGAAGTCCCAGCTACTTGGGAGGCTGGGGCAACAGAATTGCTTAAGCCCAAGAGTTTGAGATTGGTGAGAGCTGTGATGCTACAGCACTCTACTAATGGCGACATAGTGAGACTGTCTTCAAAAAATAAAAAAAAATTTTAAAGTTCAGAATATTACAACCGTATAGATGTTTGGTTACATGAATTGCTTTTGCACAGTTTGTATCATATGTGTGCCCCTTGCCTGGATTGTGTGCACTGTGGTCATTATGTGTGAATTTACTCCTCCTGTGCTCTCTTACTTCCTTGCTTTCCATTGAGTTTTACTGCCAAATGGGTGTTGATGAATTAGTTCCAGTTTAATGAGTACATGTAGTGTTTCTTTTTCCATTCTTGTGAAACTTCTTTTTAAAGAATGGTCTCTGGTTGGGAATGGTGACTCATGCTTGTAATCCTAGTCCTTTTGGAGGCTGAGGCAGATGGATTGCTTGAGCTCAGGAGTTTGAGATTCTGTCTTTACTAAAAATAGAAAGAAACTAGTTGGGCGTTGTAGTAGTCACTTGTATTTGGGAGGCTGAGGCAAGTGGGTTTCTCAAACTCAGGAGTTTGAGGTTGCTGTGAGCTGTGACTCCCTTGGTACTCTACGTAGGGCAACAGAGTGAGAGTGCTTGGGTAAATATTCATTAGTGGAAATGCTGAGTCAAATGGTAGGTCTACTTTTAGTTCTTTGTGAACTCCATACAACTTTCCATAGAGGTTGTAGTAGTTTACAGACCCACAGCAGTGTATGTGTATAAGTATTCCTGTGTCTCTGCATCCAAGCATCTGTTGATTTTTGATTTTATTTATTTTATTTTATTTTTATTTTTATTTTTATTTTTTTTGAGACAGTCTCACTTTGTCACCTTTGGTAGAGTGCTGTAGTATCAGAGCTCACAGCAACTTCAAACTCTTGGGCTCAAGTAATCCTCTTGTCTTAGCCTCCCAAGTAGCTGGGATTACTGGTGCGTGCCACAATGCCCAGCTATTTTTAGAGATGGGGATTTCACTCTTGCTGAGGCTGGTTTTGAACTCTCGAGCTCAGGCGATCCACCTGCCTCGGTCTCCTAGAGTGCTAGCATTACAGGCATGAGCTACCATCCTTGGCTTGACTTTTTATAAAAGTTATTCTTGGCTCGGCGCCTGTAGCAAAGTGGTTATGGCGCCAGCCACATGGAAGCTGGCGGGTTCAAACCCAGCACAGGCCAGCTAAAAAACAATGACAGCTGCAACAGAAAATAGCCGGGCTTGTGATGGGTGCCTGTAGTCCCAGCTACTTGGGAGGTGGAGGCAGGAGACTCGCTTGACCCCAGGAGTTGGAGGTTGCTATGAGCTGTGATGTCATGGCACTCTACCCAGGGCGACAGCTTGAGACTCAGTCTCAAGACAAGAAAAAGGTTATTCTTACTGGGATCAGGTGATAACTCATGTGGTTCTGATTTGCATTTCCCTGATGATAAGTGATGTCAAGCATTTTTTTCTTATATTTATTGACCATTAGTCTATATTCCTTTGGGCTTCTGTTCATGTCTTTTATCCACTTTCTTATGGGATTGTTTATCTTTTTTTTTTTTTTTTTCTCACTGATTTGCTTGAGTTCTTTATATTCTGGTTATCTTCTCTTTATTGGATGTATAGCATGCAAATATTTTCTCCCGTTCTGAAGGTTGTCTGTTCTATTCATTCCTGGCCATGCAGAATCATTCCAATTCAGTCAGGGCCCATTTGTTAATTTTTGTTGTTGCTGTGATTGCCTTTAGGGCCGCCTTCATAAATTCTTTACTTAGGCCAATGTGTGTAAAATAGAGTTTTTGTAATATTTTCTTCTACAATTCTTAGTATTTAAGTCTATTATGCATTGTGAATTAATTTTTGTGAGTGATGAGAGGTCTTGATCCTGGTTTAGTCTTCTACACATGGTTATCCAGTTTATTTATTGGTTATCCAGCACCATTTATTGCAGAGGGATTCCTTTCTCCAGTGTATGTTATTGTCTTCTTGGTCAAAGATCCGATGACAACTTGAGCATGGCTTTGTATCTGGGTTTTCATTTCTGACCCAATGGTCTATGTCTCTGGTCTTGTGTCAGTACCATGCTATATTGGTAACTGGAGCCTGTATTATAGCTTTATGTGTGGTAAAGTGATGACTCCTGGACTCGGAGCCTGTAGCTCAAGTGGCTAAGGCGCCAGCCACATACACCAGAGCTGGCGGGTTTAAATCCAGCCCAGGCCTGCCAAACAACAATGACAACTACAACCCAAAAATAGCTGGGCATTGTGGTGGACACCTGTAGTCCTGGCTACTTGGGAGGCCTAGGCAAGAGAATCTCTTAAGCCTAGGAGTTGGAGGTTGCTGTGAGCTGTGATGTTGTGGCACTCTACCCAGGGTGACAGCTTGAGGCTCTGTCTCCAAAAAAAAAAAAAAGTGATGCCTCCTGGTTTTTAGTTTTTGCTTTGGCTCTTTTCTTTTTCCCTGTGAAGCAAAGAATTGGTTATTGGTTTTTCTAGGTCTGCAAAAAATTATGTTGGCATTTAATGGGGAATTGCATTGAATTTGTAGATCACTTTGGGCAGTAAAGACATTTTAACAATGTTGATTCTGCTGATCTGTGAGTATGATATTTTTCCATTTGTTTATATTCTCTGTGATTTCCTTCTTCAGTAACTTATGGTAGTCCTGTAGTGGTCTTTTACCTCCTTGGTTAAATATATTTGTAGGTGTTTTGCTTTCTTTGTTGCTATTGTGAGAGGTATTGAGTCTTTGATTTCCTGCTTGATTGTTGTTGGTGCATAGGAGTGCTGTTGATTTGTGATTTCGTATCCTGAGACTCTACTTCATTTTTCAGTTCTAGGAGTCTCTCGGCAGAAGCTTTTAGATTTCTAGATATAAGATTATATTATCTATAAAGAGTAATAGATTGATGTCTTTTGTACCTATTTGGACACCCTTGATTTCCTTCTCTTGTCTGATTGCTCTGGCTAGCACTGCCAGCGATATAGTGAATAGAAGTGGTGACAGCAGGCAACCTTGTCTAGTTCCAGATCTAAGCAGTATGGGGCCGGTGCCCTCCCTTCTGAGCCACAGGCACCGCCCATGTTCTGTTTTTTTGCTCACTGAGCCTAGGGAGGTTGTGTGTTTCTAATAAATTGTACATTTCCTCATTGCTTTCCAGTTTATGTGCATAGGGGTTTTTGTAGTATTCATAGAGGACGGTTTCTATTTCTGGGTATTGGTTGTGCTATCTCTTTTTTCATTTCTGATTGAGCTTATTAAAGCTTTTTCAAAATTTTTTTTCTTTTTGAGACAGTTTCACTATGTCACCCTTGGTAGAGTGCCATGGCATCTTAGCTCACAGCAGCCTCAAACTCTTGGGTTCAAGTGGTCCCCTTGCCTCAGCCTCCCAAGTCACTGGGACTATGGGCACCCGCTACAATGCCTCGCTATTTTTTAGAGGTGGAGTTTCATTCTGGCTTCGGCTGGTTTCGAACCTGTGAGCTTAGGCAATCCATCTGTCTCGGCCTTCTCCAAGTGCTGAGATTATAGGTGTGAGCCACTGTGTCTGGCCTGTTGTGATTGATTTTTGAAAAATAACTTGATCACTTTATTTATTTCCTGCATTGTGTTTGTGGTTTCTTTGTGTTGGGTTTCTTTTTTCTCTTATATTTTACTGAGCTTCCTTATAATCCGTATTTGGAGTTCTTTATCACTCATTTAAATATTCTTATTTTGGTTGGTTCTAATTGGTACAGAGTTATCATTTTCTGTTGGAGATGTTTTTTCACTGTAATTATTTTCTTGTATCCAGATCTCTTTGGCTGATTTTTTTTTCCTCATTTGGAGCAGCTTTTGCTTCTGATTTTTGGATTTTCTTTTGTTCAGGTATGCCATGCCCAGTTTAATATCTGAGACAGTAGGTGGTGCTTGAGGATGAGACTCAGCTATACCCTGCAAGAATGAGTCTGTAAATGCTGTAAAGGGCATGCAAACTGACCTCCCTGTCTAGTGGCACTTGTTGGCAGGGACAAGCTGCAGTGTTTGTTTTTGGGTACTGTGGTCAGCTCTGTTCCCTCAGGAGAAGCCTTAGATTGCTGTGGGTGAGTCCTTTTTCTCCGCCACAGCAGAGCAAGAGGGGGAGTGCAGGGTGGGGCTGGGTTAGGTGAGCTTGTCCTTATGCTCCACCAAAGCTGGCGAGGTCTCTCTTTTAGCTGGGGGTCAGTTTCCAGGCCCAGCTGCTGAGGAGGGGCTGAAGTGGTCTCACCTACCCAGAAAGTCTTGTCTGTTGAGTTGGGCCTTCTGAAGTTCACAATCTGGACATAAGGATTGGGCCGTGCTCTTGATTCTGCCCTCCCCTTCTCCAAAGTTTTCCTTTGCTATTTGCCAGTACGCAGGAGTTCAAGACCCAAGCTGCTCCTCTGTGACCGTTGGATAGGAGGGTAATGGCCTGAGCTCTGAGCACAGCCCTCTTGTGAGGGAAGATGTGCTCTGCAAGCATACTGCAGGTAGGACTCACAGTGGCCCCTTATCTGCCAGTGCTGGGACCCTGGCCTCCTGAGACAAATTCACAGATCTCCTCTTGTACCCCGAGTAATGCAGTCAAAATCTGGCAGTCAGGGATCCGGCTTGTGGGTCTGTCCTTGGCTTCCCAAAGATGAATCCCTGATCATGCCAGGGAGAAGTGATGGTTCTGAGTTCTGCATAGGGTGCCCAGTTGGTTCTGTGTTGCTCTGCCTGGGGTGTGTCCTGCTCTGATGGAGTTGTCAGGAAGCAGCAATACAGAGCCTCCCTCCCCACCCCCTGCCCCGGCGGGGAGCTCACAGTCTAAGCACCCCTTAGTCTGCTGCAGGACTTCTAGAGGAAAAACCTGAGCCCAGTCTCTGTGGAAGCCATGATTTGGTGGTTCATTTGTCTCCCTCAGCAGTTGTAGGTAAGGGAGGGGAAGGGGAGAAAAAGTCTGGTAGATATACCAACAAAGGGGAAAAGCAGTTTCTGGGAGCCTTGGCTCAATTGCCTACCACAGCAGTGCTGTGGGTTGCTACCCTTCATAACAATGAAAATATATGGAGGCATTAAGAAGGATGAGAACCACTGGCAGCAGCCAGGGATGGAACAGGGGAAGGGGAGGAGAAGAGTCTGAGAGGAAGAAAGCTAGCACTCTGGTTGCCTCTGTCTCTCTCTCCAGAGGCAGCTCACCCAAAATTTCCAGGCTTTGGGGTCATGCGGATTCCCTGAGACCCCACCAGCCCCCTGTGGCTCCCACAGTCTGGGCTAGACTTGGGAAATGTTTGTGAATGAGGCAAAAACTGAGGGGCTGGGTTAGGTCTCTGTAGCACAGAGCTTCTGGAGCCAGCCACACACACACACACACACACCGAAGCTGGCTGGTCGAACCCGGCCTGGGCTAGCTAAACAACGACAACTGCAACAACAACAAAAATAGCTGGGTGTTGTGGCTGATGCCTGTAATCCCAGCTACTTGGGAGGCTGAGGCAGGGGGATCGCTTAAGCCACAGCACTCTACCAAGGTCGACATAGTGAGACCCTTTCTCAAAAAAAAAAAAAAAAAAAACAAACTCCCAAAACCAAGGGGCTGAAGCCCCCTGAGGAGGACATAGGTGCGTAGTGGGTGAGAAGTAATATGGTGCCTGCCATCTCCGCTTGGGTCTACAGTGATGAGAAGTGACCTCAGGGTGCTGGCAGCCTGATGGTTGGTCCTTGATGAGCTCCCAGTTCACTGGTGGCAGTATCTGTGGGGCTTCTGAGGGTAGAAGAGCTCTCTACCAGCTCCTGATCCCTGTGTTTGCCAGAGATTTAGGGGAGAGAGAAATAAACCCCTCCAACTACCCTTGTAGCTGGACTCTTAAGACTCTCTCCCGGGGGTTGATCTGTGCTGGTAGCTCACTCCTTCATGTTCTGCTCTGCAACTTCTTCCCATGGAATCACTGGCAGGTTCTTGCACTTATCCTTCAGAATTATACCCAATATATGTTGGAATGATTTTTCTTGTTAATCTAAACTTTATATTCTAACGCTTTTCTTTTCTTCTGAGATGATCTGGCAGCTGGTATCCCTGGTCTGTATTCTGTGTACACAGGATTTGGGGATCAGGACTCAAATTAATTGTGTGAAATTAAACTTTTTCCTTAGAATCAGATTCTAAATTGAGAGCTTCCAGCTTGGGTCAGGCCATTTAGAAACTCTAAGAACACTGCCAACACTCAAGATGGTGGCAAGCTTGCTGGGATTGAGCTTTTTTAAGTTAGCATAATTCTCTGGAGATTTATCTTGGTGCTTAATATTTATTGGTATAATTACAATACAAGTTATTTAATCCTTTATCTGCTGAATGATGTCTCAGTTATTTCCAGTTATAAGATATTATTAATAAGGCTATTTCAAACATTCATTTATACAGGTATTTGTGTGAACATAAGTCCTTATTTCTATGGGATAAATGTCTACTTGTACAATTCCTGAATTGTATGATGTCTGTATATTTAGTTTAAGATATTGCCAGAGTGATTACACCATTTGCATTTGTACCAGTAATCTGTGAGTGATCCAGGTTTTCCACATCCTTGCCAACATGTGTTGTCAGTATTTTTTTTTCATGTAGTAATTTTGGGGGATTTCTTTTTGGGTTTTCTCATCTATTACATTGGTCTGTATGTGTATTCCTCTGGCAGTTCCACACTGTAGACTGATTCATCCCACTTCATTCTTTTTCAAAATTGTTTTAGCTATTGAGTTCCTTTGTGTTTTTCAAAAAAAGAAAATGCATACACCTTCTAGAATAACCTCATGTATATATCTAAAAATATTGCTGGGATAGGAATACTATTAAACCTGAGTATTAGTTTGGGGAGACTTGATTCCATGTTGAGTCTTCTAATATTATAGATATGCTATGCATTTCTGTTTATATAGATATTCCTTGAATATTTTTGGTCACTGTGCAGTTTTCAGCATGTAAGTCTTTTTTTTTTTTTTTGAGACAGACCCTATCAAGCTGTCACCCTGGATAGAGTGCTGTGGCATCACAGCTCATAGCAACCTCCAATTCCTGGGCTCAAGCGAGTCTCCTGTCTCCGCCTCCCAAGTAGCTTGGGCTACAGGCGCCCGCCACAACGCCCGGCCATTTTTTGGTTGCAGCTG
>CAUYON010031848.1:0-10661 GCA_963573935.1 Arctocebus calabarensis
TGCCCCAGTTCTCTCAAGGCAGTTCAACCGAGTGCCAAGTCCAAAAGAAACCCAAACAGCTCACAGGTAAGGCCTTTCCAGTTTGCAATCTCACTGGTGCTGTAGTCACAGCTGCCGGTCGGATTAGACCGAACGAACACACACAACCACCTGCCAGATCTCCACTGCTTTTGCCTTCCTCAGGGGGTCCAGAAGTCTCACACTGTCTCCCTGTGTCCCCAAAGGGATGTTTCTGGGCAGATCTCGTCAGCCAGAGATGCCTGAAGTCTTCTCTCCCCAGTTTCACCGAGCCCAGTTGCAAGGAAGCTGTTACTCGGCCACCATCTTGGCTCCTCCCCCCAATATTTTACATTTCTAAAAGCCAGAGGGAAAAAGAATGTTCAAATATAGGCTAGTACTAACCTACCTTAAAGCTTAGGCCAACCAGAAATAGAAGTCCTCTCACCATTTGCACAGAAAAATGTCAGGATGCTGAGAATTGTCTTTATAAACCTAAATTATTGTTTATGAGTTTTGCAGGGTGCTTTGTATTGATGTTGAGTAAAAGCAAAAGAAATCCATGGTGATAGTCCTAGTGACTACCCTACTTTTCAAATATGGTATATAGTAATATTCTGAATGACATAAACACACAGGCATATTAATTGGAAATAGTAGGCAGCAAACACTGGTAACTATGTGGCAAAGTGTGGGACCCTAAACTTAAAAGAAAAATGTTCAGTTTTAATATTCACAACTCTAGTGAGTTACTATGGAATTGTTATAGCATTAATGTCATACCATAATATTCAGATTTATGTTGAACAGTGTGTTCTTTATTTACCCTATATTTAAATAGAGAAGAATTAAGGCAAAAACAAGTGTCCATTGCTGTTACTAATTTAATTGAAGTGTAGAACAATAAATGCAAAGTGGATTCTGTAAGTAAAGGTAGAGCATTACAGGAAGTCTATTCTTCTAACACTACAAAATCAAAGCAGCATTAGCACAACTAACTTGATTACAACAGCAAACTTAATACACATCCCTGTAGTACTCAACATGCCCATTAAAGAACATGCTCCTATCTTTTCATGTATTATAGTAGTAACTAAAATTTTAAAATTATTATTATTATTATTATTTAGAGACAGAGTCTCATTTTATTGCCCTTGGTAGAGTGCCATAGCGTCACAGCTCACAGCAACTTCCAACTCCTGGGCTTAGGCAATTCTCTTGCCTCAGCCTCCTGAATAGCTGGGAATACAGGTACCTGGCACAATGCCCATCTATGCTTTTGCTGCAGTTTGGCCGAGGCGGGCTCAAACCTGTCACCCTCAGTACATGGGGCTGGCACACTACCCATTGAGCCACAGTCGCAGCCCTTAAAATTATTTTTTAAAACTACTATTACTAAATTCAAAATTAGAAAACATCTATGCTGTTTAGAACACAAAAAATCTCAAGAAAATGTTGCTTCCACACTAACAATGATGGAGAGCCAGATAATGTACAAACTATTATTTTTTTTAAAGTTGACATCAGCACTCAACCAGGTAAACTGAACACCAAAGAGTGAAAAGCCTAAGGAGCGACAGGACAAAGAAGCCAAAAAACCTAAGGAGCGACAGGACAAAGAGGTGGCCATAAAAAGCAGATGCAAATTAAATATCTAAAATTTTTTAATTGTGTTCTAAAAGGCTGAGTGTGAGCTAGTATGACAATTGAGACATTCCTGGGAGCAACAGACACAAGAGGAGTATGCATTCACTCACTAGACCTTTTCACAGGTTTCTACCATGGGCTTATGAGAAATAATGCTAAGGTGGGAGGACTGTTCGAGCTTGAGAGTTTGAGGCTGTATGAGCTATGATTGTGCCACTGCACTCCAGCCTGGGAGACAAAGCACCACCCCATCTTTAAAAAAAGAAAAAGAAACAATGAGCTAGGAACAAGAGATCTCAGAGATTCATTCTCAGTCATGTATATGTACAAAACTCTGCCCATTTCTTGAAACTTTCTCTCATAGAAAACAATGTTTAGAAGAAAACAATGCTAAGAAAAGGTCAGGAAACATTCCTGCCTAATTGTCATACTCAGTTTAGGCTGTTACATAGACTGAGTTGACTTATAAACAACAGAAATTTATTTCTCACAGTTCTGGCAGCAGGCAGCCTGGAATCAGGGTACCAGCAAGTCTGGGTTCTGGCGAGGGTTGCAGACTTTTCCAGGACAGAAAGAGGGCTAATCACCTCTCTGGGGTCTCCTTTTTAAAGATACTAATCCCATTTATGAGAGTTCTATCCTCAAGCACTACTTACCTCCAAAGGATCTACCTTCCAATAACCACACTAGAAATTAAAATTTTAAAATAGACCTACACACAACCTAGAAACAGTAACAGGAAGAAACACTTGTCAGCATTTCAAAATCCACACTAAGCACAAGGTGGCAAAAGTCTACCAAAGGAGAAATTTAAAGTCATGTACATCTGGTCAGGCGTGGTGGCTCATATCTATAATCCTAGCACTTTAGGAGGTCAAGGCAGGTGGATTGCCTGACCTAAGGAGTTCAAGATCAACCTATGCAAGAGTGAGACCCCACATATAAAACAAACAAACAAACAAAAAAAAAACAGCTGGCTGTTGTGGCAGGCAGCTGTAGTCCCAGCTACTTGGGTGGCTGAAGCAGAGGATTGCTAGAACCCTAGAGTTTGAGGTTGCTGTGAGCTGTGATACCAAGGCACTCTATTGAGGTTGACAAAGGAAGACTCTGTGAAAGAAGAAAAGAAAGAAAGGAAGGAAGGCTATTCTTTCATATATTCTTGAGATACTTTACTAAGTAGGATATGTGCCAGCTCCATCCATGTAAATGTGAAAGCAGTATTAAAGTCTCCATCTTTTTTTAAGGCTGCATAGTACTCCATGGTATACATATACCACAATTTATTAATCCATTCATGGGCATTGGGCACTCAGGCTTCTTCCATGACTTGGCTATTATGAACTGAGCTGCAATGAACAATCTGGTGCAAATTATCTTTGTTATAAAGTGATTCTTGGTCTTTTGGATATACACTTAATAGAAGAATTGCAGGATCAAACGGCAGGTCTACTTTTAGATCCCTGAGTATTCTCCATACTTCTTTCCCAAAGGGACGTATTAGCTTGCATTCCCACCAGCAGTGCAGAAGTGTTCCCTTTTCTCCACATCCACGCCAACATCTGTAGTTTTGGAATTTTGTTATGTGAGCCACTCTTACGGGAGTTAGATGATATCTCAAAGTGGTTTTGATTCGCATTTCTTTGATGATTAAATATGATAAGCATTTTTTCACATGTTTGTAGGCTATGTGCCTATCACCTTCAGAGAAGCTTCTGTTCAAGTCCCTTGACCACAATGAAATGGGATTACTTGTTCTTTTCTTATTAATAAGTTTGAGTTCTCTGTGGATTCTGGTTATCAAACCTTTGTCAGAAGCATAACCTGCAAATATCCTCTATGAAACCAATTTATAATCACTCACACTTTCATATGAAGAATAGATCATAACTATGGCCCAAGATAAAGGAGGGAGGGAGGATGGGAGGGGAGGAGGGAGGTCAGATCAAGGGAGGGTGAATGGTGAGATCACACCTATGATACATAATGCAAGGGTACATGTCGGATCTATTAGTATAGAGTATAAATGTCTTAATATAATAATTAAGTAAACGAGATGAGGTATATATTAACCAGTGTGATGTAAGCATTTCTAATTCTATATGAAATCAGAACATTGTAGCTCATAAATGCATTAATGTATAAATGAAAAAAAAAAGAATATAAGGGAGGGAGGAAGGCAGGGAGCGAAGGAGGAAAGGGGGGAGGAAAGGAAAGGAAAGGAGTGGAAAGGAGAGGAGAGGGAGGGGAGGGAGGAGAGGAGAGGGAAGGGAAGGGAAGGAGGAAAAGGAAAAGGAGAAAGTCTGGGACACTAAAAAGCAACTAACAGTAAAAATAAAACCTGAATTCACTCCAACTATTGACTTGAATGACTCAAACCACACCCTACCTGCCTACCTGATAGAAGAAGACAGGTGCCCATTTCTAAGCATAAATATGATTTACACATACCTCCGTCTCCATTGTTCTTTAATAAAATGTTAGGTATAAATAAAAATTTAGGGAAAAAAGACTAGGGGTGGGGGCGGGGAATCCCAACAACATTCAAGAGATAAAGTAATCAACAAAACTAGATTCAGAGATAACTGAGATATTAGAATTAGCTCATGAGAAGGTTAAAGTAATTATTTTAAAGGATTTAGTGAAAAAGATGGGCACATAAATGAGCAGATGAGGAGCTTTAGGAAAGGGCAACTGTATTAAGAAATATCAAATGGAAATATCTAAAATAAAAAGAACATGGTACAGTATAAGAAATAAAGAATTCCTATGATGGTTTTATCAGCAGACTGAATACAATCCAGCAAAGAATCTAAGAATTTGAAAATAAGGGAGCAAAAATTCTCCAAAATAAAGCACAAAGAAAATAAAAGTAACAAAGCATCCTAGATCTGTGGGACCATATTAAACATGTATAATTAGAGACCCAGAGAGAGACAAGAAAGAAAAGGGAGCAGAAGGAGTATCTGAAGAGATGATTGTCAAGAACTTCAGAAAATTAAGAAAATACAACAACCACTGACCAAAGAAGCTCAAAGAACTCCAAGCAGAACATACACACACACACACACACACACACACACACTCACCCCTAGACGTATAGTCACATTGCTAAATCCAAAGCCAAAGAGAAAATCTTAAAGATATTAAAAAAAATAATTACTGAAACAAAAGACTACCACAATAGCAACAATATTCCACATTTGTAAGTCTTGACAGTTAAAAGCAGCAGCAGCAACAACAGCACAGATTACACTTACTAATTAATCACTTATTACATGTCAGATACTGTTCTAAGTGTTACAAAACTCTATGAAGTATAATTAATATCTCATTTTATAGATAGAAAAACTGAGATACAGCAAAGTTAAGTAAATTGTTCAGAACCACACAGTTAGAAGCTGTGGAACAAGATTCCAATCTCAGCAGTGTAGCTGAGGGTTCGTATGTTTAAGTACTTAATCATTTTGTTGGGTAGATCCCCCCAATGGATATAAAGTGATTAAGACCTTTATATCCACTCCACAGAGCACCATAAACAGGAATAATTAACACTCCACCACCACCCTAACATATACACAACCTATCCAGTCAGTGCTCCTAAAATAGAAAGCAACATTCATAATAGGGAGAGAACACAAATGCCCTTTATCACTTACTGGGGTTGGCAGTGAATGTTAACATAGTTTACATAGTTCCTTCTAAATTAGATAAACACGAATAGGTAATAGAAAAACCTGGGCTTTAACTGCACTATGTATGTATTTTTATGTTGAACTACATCTACTGATTTCTCACAAAGGTACTCACACTCAGAACCACTTCTCCTCCATTAAAGCAGTGAAAATAGTCATATCAGGGAAAAAGTTATTACTTTTTCTGCTCATATCAGGTAGAGTCTCCAAGTAACATTTTTGCCACAGTGCTATGATTAATTTAATTTTAATAAGATTTTTATTTAGAATAATTTTAGATTTATAGAAAAGTTACAAAGATACCACCAATAGTTCCCATATAACCTTACTCAATTTTCCCTGTCATTAATATCCTATCTTCCCCTGGTATATTTGCTACACCAGCAGTCCTCAGCCTTTTTGGCACCAAGGATTGGCACCCACCAATTTCCCCAGGGCATAGGGAGAAAGGGTTTGGGGATGATTTAAGCATATTACATCTCCACCTCAGATCATAAGGCATTAGATTCTCATAAGGAGTGTGCAGCCTACACCCCTCACACACACACAGTTTACACTATGAATCTAATGTGCAGATTATCTGACAGGAGGCAGAGCTCAGACAGTGATACAAACGAAGGTAAGGGGCTATAAATACAGATGCTGGCTAAACTGCCACTCACCTCTGGCTGAGAGGCACAGTTCCTAACAGGCCACAGACTGGTACAGGTCTGTAGCCTCAGGGTTGGGGACCACAGTGCTATATCTAAGAAACCAACATTGTTACATCACTATTAACTGAACTCTACATTTCCATCAGATTTTACTAATTTTTCCATATATGTTCTTTTTCTGTTTCAGAATCCAATCCAAGTACCACACTGTATGTAACTGTTAAGTTTTCTTATTCTTCTCTAGTCTATGACAGTTTTCCAGATAGTTTCCTTATTTTTCCTGACTTTGATAGTTTTCGGAAAAGTGGCTAGGTATTTTTTATAAAACGCCTCTCAATTTGAGCTTGTGAGATTCTTGGAAAGAACACCACAAATGTGAAACACCATTCTTACAGTTCATATCAGGGATAAATGATATTCACAAAATACTGATGGTATTAACTTTGCTTACTTGGTTTAAGAAGTGTTTGGCAGGTTTCTTCCCTATAAAGTTATTATTTTTCCTTTTCTATACTCTCTTTTCTGGGTGAAGTACCTAAGTCTAGCATACTATCCAAAGTACAAGATGGGAATTAAGCTCCACCACCCCAAAGAGAAGGAATGCACATATATTATTTGAAATTCTTCTATAAGAAAGAGTTGTATCTTCTTTCCCATTTTGCTACTTTATTTTTAAGCTACTAGGTACAAAATTGTCAGGTAAAGTAAAAATGTTTTTAGCTGAGATTTCACCTACTTAAACAGAACCAAAGAACAGCCATGAGCCCACCTTTCAGCTAGAAAATTGGAAGAAGATAGAATAGGACTTGTCTCCACATTAATGTGCAACCACAGCCATAGACACACACACTCTCTCTCCCTTTCAAATAGGGTGAGTAGGACAGAAGAGAAAAGGAAGAAAATGAGTGAAAGTGGTGTTCCTCTTTACTATTGGTAACACAGAAATGCTTGGTACTGCCATCACAACCCTGGAGGCAGAGGAAGCCTGATAGCCAGGTATGATGAAATAATAACTACAAATTATTCTTGGTTAGCTAGTAAATATTTGCCACTTCCCAGATAATCTGCCCTCCATCCAATCAATTAACACATAGGAAACTGAACCCTTTTGAACAAGGAGCTTATCTCATAGTAAACTGAACATGAAAATGCCTAGGAAATTCCACACTCAAAAGACTTGCACTACAAAAGCTGCAAAAGCCCAAGGTTTCAGAAAACAAAAAAGTTGAGGGAAATCTTAAAAGAAAAAGAAGTCAAAAGGGAGAGGGAATGGTAGGAGAAGAGGAGAAGAAAACTAGGTGAAATGATTATTACCTGCAAAACTAACCATTCCATACAAATCACTTGTAAGAAGTGTGTTAAGATCAAATATTGTAAAAAAAAAAAAAAAAAATCAAATATTGTTCCAAAAGGCTAAAATGTAACTAATGTGATCTGTTTGTACTGTAAAGAGTTTCCAAATTTGTTTAGTGTAGAATAGATCTCCCCAGGAATAAGGTATTTGACCAATAAGTTCTTCCTTCATTAGCTCAGCCTTTCTTCTTTCTTGGCTCTAATCTCCACTGTTCATATATTTCCAATAGGTCTTCTGGAATTCCAAGTATTCTATCATGATATGTTTTTATTGTTTCTGTTTTTTACCTAAAACCTTCCCTCCCATTTACTTACTTTAAATTAAATATAATCTCACCTAAAAGTAATCATACTTTTATAAACTTCCAAAATGTTTTCCCTCTTACTCCCTTACTTATTCTTGGTAATAATAAAAAAACTATCATGCTTTATCTTACAAAGGAAATAAGGATAACTTACATAACAGAAGGCCATATCAGTTCTCCCTAAGGGTACTCCCAATGAACGACCCTTTAAAAATCCACCTCCACTTGAAGGTCTGAATTCGCTTGGTGATTCGGCACACTGCAGTTCCCAGAGGTCCCAAATGACTTCCTGTTCAACAAGTCCAATATACGCTTTATGGTTCTCTTATATGACTTCCCTGGACCAGCAACCCACCTTTGAAATATTATTTTCTTGGCCTTTCTTGGCACTACTCTTCATTAATATGCTTCCTTTTACTATAACTATTCCTCGTTCTCATTCCAAGGTCCTGTCTTTCTTTATCTAATAAATGCTGAGGACTATGCTTGGCTTTTACCTCTTCATGATATATGTTCTCTCTGGTCAATCTCAAACAAACTCAAAGCTTCAAAAGCCAATGAAATTCTGGTGACTCCCAGAAACACATACCTGGTTCTGAATTTATCAAGCCTATCTTCAAAGTTAAGGTAGCCAAAATTAAAGTCATTATCTTTTTTTCTTTATATTACTCGATTTTCCCCATCTAAGTCCTACAGCTTCGCTATATAACTGATCTAAAGATCAGAGGTCATTCAGATTTTGTTAGCTCCCACTGAAAGCCTCATATCTACTATAATTCCAAATGGCTGTCAAATCTGTCTCCTCCTTTGTATATTTATCATCTCTGATTTAGCTCAGGCCATGGCATCTCTCTTGTCTGGACTACTGGTCTACTAGACAGTGAGCTCCTAAATATTGATTTTACCCTTTCAATCAATCATTTATCTTGGTGCAGAAAGATTCTTTTAAAACACAGTCAGATTAGCTCACCAGTCTTTTAATAGTCAAAACCAAACACCCAGTTCTCTACTCTATGGTGTCCCATAGGGTAAATGTAAACACCTTTGCTTTTGAAGATACTCAATGATCTGGACTAAGTTCACTTACCCTTTCAGCATCATTTCCTTCCAATTTGCCTTTGCATCTTCCATCTCACCATTGCAAGCTACACTCTCATTAAAGCAAAATTCCTAAAGTTTCCTAAACACATTATGACAGCTCAATCCAATAGAACTTTTTGTGATGATGTAAACATTCCATGTCTGTTCTATATAGTACCAGATGCATGTGGGTAATTGGTAGCTGAAAGTGTGGCAAGTATGACTAAGATAATACATTTATTTTACTGAATTCTAATTAATTTAAATTTAAATTGTCACATGTAACTAGTTACTATTACATTAAATAGTGCAACTCTATGCTGTTTCTCTGTCTCTTGAATGGGATATGTCCCTCTGTCTGAACATTCCTTTATCCTTCACATGCTGGTATTTAACTACAAATTCAATTACTCCAATAGATGTAAAGCCTTTCAAATTATCTGTTTATTTATCCCTTTCATGTACATTGAAAGGCTTATATGCGTAAGTTTAAAGTTATTTATAATAATTCCTTTTTATTCTTTTATTATCTGTAGAGGTAAGACTTTGATCATTCCTTATCTGATAATTTGTCTTCTCTTTTTGCCTGATCCATGTAACTAGAGTTTCAATAATTTTATTATCTTCTTAAGGAATGAGGCTATCTTCATTATTTTCATTATTTTTCTTTTACATTGATTTCTTTCCTGATCTTTTACTGTATTCTTTTTTTTTTTAATTAAATCATAGCTGTGTACATTAGTGCAATCAAGGGGTACAATGTACTAGCTTCATATACATCCTGAAACATTTTCATCAAATTGTTTAACATAGCCTTCATGGCATTATCTTAGATATTTCTTTCTGTAAACTTCTGGTTTCATTTTTCTTTTTCCAGTTCCTTAAGGTGAAAGCTGAGGTTATCAACTTGAGAGGTTTCTCCTTTTCTGACATAGGCATTCAGTGGTAAAATTTCCCTTTAAATACTGCTTTATGTGCATCCAAGAAATTTTAACATGTGTTGTGCTTCATTTGCATTTAGTGCAAAATATTATCTAATTTCAGTTTGGATTTCTTCTTTGATTCCTGGGTATTTAGAAGTGGAAAGTAAGAAAAAAATAAAGAAAAAAAAACCCCTCAGTTATGAACATCTTCAATACTTTTTGACATAGGGGAATATCATATATTAAGATATGGCAATATATTGCTATACTTTGGAAATATAAAGTATTGTAATACTTTGCAAACAAAAGGCACCAAGACTTCTCTCAGAGCAGTATGTAAAATGGCTCTCAAATAATCTCCTAATCATTATTAGAAAATCATTTCTAACCTAAGTAACTTGAATTTGCTGAAGTGCTCATTAACTCAACAATTATGTTTCCCATTAAAATATATAATGGTCCACCTTCTTTAGACTTCTATGGAGCTAAAGTTTTTTCTTTTTAAAAAGGTAAGGAAAAATAATCTTTACAGGTCTTAATGTAAATATATTTAAAGTAACCAATTCAGAATGAAATTCATAGAACCAATCTAAAAAAGAATCCTAGTAAGTTTTAAACATGGAACTACACATATCCCCTGTGGCAAAATATAAACAAACTTCTCAATACCTGAACCAGATGGACTGTGTAATATGACAGATTCCCCAGGACTGATTTTTCATGATGATGTGACAAAAATTAGCACATCAACTCCATGCTTAACTTAAAGAGGCAAGGTAAGTTACCAGCTGAGTTGGATTGAGGAAAGTGGGTATACGTGTTTGAATCTAATTAAAGTATGGCACCATATACCAAATGGACGTCTACCCAACTTCCTCAAAAGCAGTGTGACCACAAAGGAGACAATTATTTTCTAGACATAGCAAACAATGACAATGGCATAAATACTTGGGAAAAACCTAGGGATGGTCTTCTGGATATCTACCTAGTAAAGGAATTATAGGATCAAAT
>CAUYON010031849.1:0-25235 GCA_963573935.1 Arctocebus calabarensis
AGGCATGACACAATAACAATACTGAAAGAAAGCATAGGAAAAACACTGGAAGATATCGGCCTAGGGAAAGACTTCATGAAGAAGACTGCCGTGGCAATTGCAACAACAACAAAAATAAACAAATGGGACTTAATTAAACTCGGAAGCTTCTGTACAGCTAAGGAGACAACAACCAAAGCAAATAGACATCCTACCCAATGGGAAAGGATATTTGCATATTTTGAATCAAAGGCTTGAGATCCAGGATCTATAGAGAACTCAAATTAATCCACATGAAGAAAGCCAACAATCCCATATATCAATGGGCAAGAGATATGAATAGAACCTTCTCTAAAGAAGACAGACGAATGGCTAACAAACATAATGAAAAAATGCTCATCATCCCTAATTATTAGAGAAATGCAAATCAAAACCACCCTGAGATACCACCTAACTCCAGTGAGAAAGGCCCACATCACAAAATCTCAAAACTGCAGATGCTGGCGTGGTTGTGGAGAGAAGGGAACACTTTTACACTGCTGGTGGGACTGCAAACTGATACAAACTTTTTGGAAGGAAGTATGGAGAACTCTCAAAGAACTCAAGCTAGACCTCCCATTTGATCCTGCAATCCCATTACTGGGCATCTACCCAGAAGGAAAAAAATCCTTTGATCATAAGGACACTTGCACTAGGCTTTTATTGCAGCTCAATTTACAATCGCCAAAATGTAGAAACAGCCTAAATGCCCACTAACCCAGGAATGGATTAACACACTGTGGTATATGCACACTATGGAATACTATTCAGCCATTAAAAAACGGAGACTTTACAGCCTTTGTATTAACATGGATGGAAGTGGAACACATTATTCTTAGTAAAGCATCACAAGAATGGAGAAGCATGAATCCCATGTACTCTATTTTGATATGAGCACAATTAATGACAATTAATGACATGGTGGGAGAGTGAAGGAGGGGAGAGCAGAGAGAGAAAGAATGAGGGAGGGGTGGGGAAAGGAAGAGCAGAGAGAGGGAAGGAGTGAGGGGGGGTGGGGTCTTGGTGTGTGCCACACCTTTGGGGGGCAAAATACGATTGTAAGAGGGACTTTACCCAACAAATGCAATCAGTGTAACATGGTTTCTTCTACCCTCAATGAATCCCGAACAATAAAAATAAATAAATAAATAAATAAACCAAATACTGATGAGACAACTGGATATTCACATGCAATAGAATGACTTTGGATACCTTCCTAACACTATACATAAAAATTAACTCAGAATAGATCAAAGACCAAATGCTATAGCAATCTTAAAAGGAAACATAAGTGGAAATCTCCATGGCCTTAAGTTAGGTAATGCTTTCTTTATTTTTCTTTTCTTTTCTTTTTTTTTTTTTTTTTGGCCAGGGCTGGGTTTGAATCCACCACCTCCAGCATATGGGGCGGGTGCCCTACTCCTTTGAGCCACAGGCGTCGCCCAATACTTTCTTAAATATAAAAAAACACCCACAAAATCCCCCCACAAGTAACAACAGAAAACATTGGTAAATTGAATACCTCAAAATTAACAACTTTAATGAATCAAAATGAAAAGATAACCCACAGAATGACAGTGAAAATATATTTAAACCATAGGTCTGGTAAGCACATATTCAGAATATACAAAGAATCTTTTTAGGCCAGGCGCTATGGCTCACGCCTGTAATCCCAGCAATCTGGGGGGCCAAGGTGGATGGATTGCTTTAGCTCATGAGTTCAAGACCAGCCTGAGCAAGAGCAAGATCTTGGAATATAATTGGCCATGAAAATAAATGAAGTCTCTATACTATACATTTTACAACATGTAATGAACCTTAAAAATATTTTGCTAAATGAAAGAAATCAGCCACAAAACAGCCAATTCTATGAATTTATTCATAAGAAATGTTCAGACTAAGCAAATCCATATTGATAGAAAGGAGATTTGGGGTGCCCTTGGGGTGGAGGGAGAGGTTGCCAGGTAATGGGGAGTGACTATAAATGGATATGGAGTTTCTTGTTTTATGATGACGATTTTCTAAAATTGATGTGATCATAGTTGAACAACTCTTCGACTATACTAAAAAACATTTAATTGAAGAGTTTAAATGTGGAGCGTAAATAGTATGTGAATTATATCTCAATAAAGCTATTCTAAAAATTTCACTTAGAGTTCCTCATGTAGCCTGTGAGTGTGATTTGACACGGTAGCAACTAATTAATTAGCAGTTTATCTAAACTTTAAGATAGCTGTAACATATCAACCCCCACCCAATTTTTATTGAACACAACGTTAGCCACTGGGAATTAAACAGAGAAGAAGATGAGAGAAACTGCCACCATAAAACTTACATTCTAGGCTCAGCGCCTGTGGCTCAACGAGCTAAGGCACCAGCCATGTACACCTGAGCTGGCGGGTTCAAATCCAGCCCAGGCCCGCCAAATAACAATGACGACTGCAACCAAAAAACGGCCAGGCGTTGTGGCAGGCGCCTGTAGTCCCAGCTACTTGGGAGGTGGAGGCAAGAGACTCGCTTGACCCCAGGAATTGGAGGTTGCTGTGAGCTGTGATGCCATAGCACTCTATCCAGGGTGACAGCTTGAGGTGCTGTCTCAAAAACAAACAAACAAACAAACAAAAAAACCTTACATTCTAGTAGAAATAAAAACAAAAGCTTATAATATTCATTATACACTTAACCATATGCCAGTGTCTTAAAATTTTTTTATATGTCTTCTGATTCAGTCTCCATAGGTTGCATTTCTCTATGAAGTCTTTCATTTCTTCTAGGTTATCCAATTGGTTGGTGTAGAGTTGTTCATGGTATTAATAGTATCTTATGATCCTTTGTATTCCTGTGTTATCAATTGCAATGTCTCCTCGTTCATTTCTCATTTTATTTATTTGTGTTTTCTCTTTTTTTCTTTGTCAATCAAGCTAAGAGTTCGTAAGTTTTATCTTGTTTTTAAAAAACAGCCTTTAGGGGTGGCGCCTGTGGCCCATTGAGTAGGGTGCTGTCCCCATATACCAAAGGTAGGCGGGTTCAAACCCGGCCTCGGCCAAACCGCAAAAAACAGAAAACTAGCCGGGCTTGGTGGAGGGTGCCTGTAGTCCCAGCTACTCGGGAGGCTGAGGCAAGAGAATGGCCTAAGCCCAGGAGCTGGAGGTTGCTGTGAACTGTGTGACGCCACGGCACTCTACCGAGGGCGATAAAGTGAGACTCTGTCTCTACAAAAAAAAAAAAAAAAAATTTAAAAAAGTAGCTTTTAGTTTTGTTAATCGTTTCTACTGCTTTTGTAGTCTTTTTTGTTTATTTCTGCTTTAATACAGTATTTGTTATTTTATTCCTGCTGTTAAGTTTGGGATTACTTTGTTCTTCTTTTTCTTTTTTTTTTTTTTAACAAGTGAACAGTTTATTAAGAATTAAACAAAGGTATGATGTGATGCAGTACAAGCAAGACACTAAAGATAGGTATAATAGTACTACTCACACAAAAACTTAAATTTCACCTCAAAAAAAACACAAGACAAAAGAGAAAGCATTTTCACTGTTATAAAATAAGATATTTCATGCAAAGTATAAATTCTGCCCCCCAAAAGTACAACCTCCCAACAAACAAAAAACTATCTGGGAATACTGCTATGCTAACATATTAACCACAGTATAATCATTCATAGGAAAATGGTAATTAAGCAATGAATTTAATTAAATAACAAAGTTCAAACTATCATAAACTCATAGACCACAATGATTTTACAAAACAAGCAAAAGTTCTTTTTCTATTTTCTTGATGTGTACTGTTAGGTTGTGTATTTAAGATCTTTCTTCTTTTTGATGTAGGCATTTATTACTATAAACTTTCCCTTTAACTGCTTTTGCTGCATCCTGTAAGTTTTGATTTGGTGTGTTTCCATCTTTGTTTATTTCAAGGTATTTTAAAATTTCCTTTTAAATTTATTTTTAACACATTGGTCGTTCAGGAGAATGTTGTTTAACTTCAACATACTTGTGAGTCTTACATGATTCCTCTCCTTATAGTTTCTAGTTTCATGCCATTGTGGTCAGAAAAAAAATACTCAATATAATTGCAATCTTCTTAAATTTGTTAAGACTTATTTTATAGCCTAACATATGATCTATTCTGGAGCATGCTCTATGTGCACTTGAAAATAATAGAAAACCCTAAAGACTCCGTTCAAATCTGTTAGAAGTAATAAACAAATTCAGTAAAATTTCAGGTTACAAAAATCCATATCCAAAAATCAGTGACATTTTCATGTAGTAACAACAAACTATCCGCAAGAAATGTAATAAACAGTATCATTTACAATAGCATCAAAAAAATAAATAAAATACTGAGAGGTAAACTTAACCAGGTAGGTTAAACATCTCTATACTGAAAAATATAAAAGTCATTGATGAAAGAAATTGAAGAAGTTACAAATAAATGCAAAGATATCCCATGTTCATGGGTTGGAAGAATTAGTATTATTAAAATATCTACCTGTTAAAGCAATTTACAGATTCAATGCAATATCTATCGAAATTCCAATGTCATTTTTCATAGAAATAGAAAAAAAACTAAAAATTCATATGGAACCAGAAAAACTCTGAATAGCCAAAGCAACCTTGAGCGAAAAGAAAAAAGCTGGAGGAATTACACTCTGATTTCCTCCATATCTGTGGGTTCTTCATCTGTAGACCCAACCAACTATGGAAACAAAACTATTTGGAAAAAACAGGGTTTGTACTGAACATGTAAAGACTTTTTCTTGTGATTATGTCCATTAAATAATGCAACATAATAACTGTTTACATATCGTTTCCATTGTATTAGTTGTTATGAATAATCTGGAGATGATTTAAAGTATATGAGAGGATGTGTGTAGGTCTTATGCAAATTATATGCCATGTTATAGATCAGGGACCAGAGCATCTGTGGGTATCAAGGGATGGCTATAAAGCTACTGTCATCAAAATAGCATGGTACTGGTATAAAAACAGGCACACCAACCAATAAATCTGGACTCAGCAAAGGTGACAAAAAACACAGTGGAGAGAGGATAGTCTTTTTAATAAATGGTGCTGGGAAAACTAGATATCCCCCACATGCAAAAGAATGAAATTGGATCCATAACTCACACCGACTTAAAAATGCATAAAAGACTTAAATCTAAGACGTAAAACTGTAAAGCTACTAGAAGAAAACAGGGGAAAAATCTACACAACATTGGTCTTGGCAGTGATTTCCAAGATAGGATTCCAAAAGCACAGGCAACAGAAGCAAAAATAGAAAAATGGGATTGCATCAAACTAAAGAGCTTCTGCACAGTAAAGGAAACAAGTAACAGAGCTGTCTCACAGATTGGGAGAAAATATTTGCAAACTATGCATCTGATAAGGGGCTAATATCCAAAATACATAAGGAAGTCAACTCAAGAGCAAGAAAATAAATTATCTGATTTTAAAATGAACAAAGGATTTAAACAGACGTTTCTCAAAAGATGTGAATGGCCAACAGATAGGTTAAAAAAATACTCAGCATCTACAATCATCAGGAAGATGCACATTAAAATCACAACGAGATATCACCTGTTATAATGGTTATTATCAAAAAGGTGAATGGAAGTTGAGTGTGGTAGCTCACACCTGCAATCCTAGCACTTTGAGAAGCAAAGTGGGAGGATTGCTTGAGGCCAGAAGTTCAAGACCATACCAAGCAACATTTTGAGACCCTGTCCCTACCAAAAAAAAAAAAAAAAAACAAAACAAAAAAAACAAACGTGTAGCTGGGCATTGTGGCAGGCACCTGTAGTCCTAGCTACTTGGGAGGCTGAGGCAAGAGAATCACTTGAGCCCAAGAGTTTCAGGTTGCTGTGAGCTGTGATGTCACAGCACTCTATCGAGGGTGACAAAGTGAGATTCTGTCTCAAAAATAAATAAATAAATGTAGTAGAACGTCTGTTGTTGACCACTTCCTTAAGTTGGCCTAATTCTCCTAGATCAGACATGTACCACATGTACGTATCAGTACGGTAGGCCTAGTTATGTATGTTGACCATCTCCATACGTTGACCAATTTGTACTCCCTGAAGGATGGTTAACCTTCAGAAGTTCCACTGTAAGTAAATAAATAATTAGCCAGGTGTGGTGGTGCATACCTGTAGTCCTGGTCATCCAATCTGTAGTGCTACCTCAATGTCCTTAAATGTCACTTGATTGTTTTTGAGAACTATTTTTTTCTACAGAGGTGATATTTTCCATGGTCACTGTGGTTGCCAGATACCCATTCCTCTCCTCATCTTTCAGTGAAGTTTGGCTTCTTCTAAATTCTTTAAACCACTGAAAAATTGCCATTGCTTTACTTTTACCCAGGAAAATGGCTTGAGCCCAGGAGTTGAAGGTTGCAATGAGCTATGATCACACCATTGCACTCAGCCTGGGTGACACAGCAAGACTCTCTTTTTTTTTTTTTGTAGAGACAGAGTCTCACTTTATCGCCCTAGGTAGAGTGCCGTGGCGTCACACAGCTCACAGCAACCTCCAGCTCCTGGGCTTAGACGATTCTCTTGCCTCAGTCTCCCGAGTAGCTGGGACTACAGGCGCCCGCCACAAAATGCCCGGCTAGTTGTTTTTTAATTTGCATATGCAACAGCACGCGGAACTGAACGGTGACGTCACGTGGCGATGACCAACTGAAAGAGCCTTCTGAGGAAAGGCGGAGCCAGTGCTCCAGTGGCGTAATCAGCTAGCGAGCGGCAGCTATGTCCGGCTGCACAGTGATACCGAAGATGTGAGTTCGAGTCTCATCTAAAGCCCTAACTTTTTTTTCTCTTTTGAGACAGACTCATTGAATGTCACCCTCAGTAGAGTGTCGTGGCGTCACACAGCTCACAGCAACCTCCAGCTCCTGGGCTTAGGCGATTCTCTTGCCTCAGCCTCCCGAGTAGCTGGGACCACAGGCGCCCACCACAACATCCGGCTATGTTTCTGTTTTTGCAGTTCGGCCGAGGCCGGGTTTGAACCCACCCCCTTCGGTATATGAGGCCAGCGCCCTACTCGGTGAGCCACAGGAGCCACCCGTAAGACTCTGTCTTTAAAAATTTTTTTTTAAATGATGGATGATAACAAGTTTGGGGAGGATGTGAAGAAAAGGGACCTCTTGTACACTGTTGGTGGTATTGTAACCTAACACAGCATTTTTGGAAAATTTTGTGTGAAGCTTCTTTTAAAATCTAAAACTCCCACTTGTAGGTCAATATCCAAATGAATTGAAATCAGAATTTTTTGGAAATAAGTATTTTGAATATATACAAGGGACAATACAAAAGTTTTGTAATCTTGGCAGCACCTGTGGCTCAGTGAGTAGGGTGCCAGCCCCATATACCAAGGGTGGTGGGTTCAAACCCAACCCCAGCCAAACTGCAGCAACAACAAAATAGCTGGGTGTTGTGTACGGCACCTGTAGTCTCAGCTACTCAGGAGGGAAGGCAAGAGAATCGCCTAAGCCCAGGAGCAGGAGGTTGCTGTGAGCTGTGTGCCGCCACGGCACTCTGCTGAGGGCGATAAAGTGAGACTCTGTCTCTACAAAAAAAAAAAAAAAAAAGTTTTGTAATCAACAAAACTAAAGAATTGTAAAATGATTTTGATTACTATATTTTCTCAAAATAATCGCCACTACATTCTGTGCATTTTTGCATTCTTGTAAAGCACTTTGAAAACATTCTTTCCTCTTATTATTTTCAAGTGTTGTAAGATCACTTTTGTAGGCATAAATAGTTTCTTTAGGGCTGGAGAACCTTCTTCTAGACATGCAATTTTTGACTGTAGGGAACAGGGAATAATCACTTGAGGCCAGGTCAGAACTGTAGGGTAGATGAGTCATAAGTTCAACCTTTGTGGACCCCAGGAATCAAATGGCGATATTGGCTGTATTTGCAGATGCATTGTTAGGTACAAGATGTTCCCCTGTCTTTTGGCCACCATTCTTTTTTTTTTTTTTTGGAGATGGAGTCTCACTCTGTCACTATGGGTAGAATGGTATGGCGCCATAGCTCACAGCAACTTCAAACTCTTGAGCTCCAATTGATCCTCTTGCCTCAGCCTCCTGAGTAGCTGGGACTACAGGTGTGCACCATCACACTCACATAATTTTTCTGTTTTTAGTAGAGCTAGGGTCTTGCTCTTGCTCAGGCTGGTCTAGAACTCCTGAGCTCAAGCAATCCACCTGACTCAGCCTCCCAGTGTGTTAAGATTACAAGCATGAGCCACTATGCTCAGCCCTTGGCCACCATTCTTGAAGCTTCCCAAAACCTTTTGGTAGGCATACTGTTGTGTACCACTGAGCAATTATAGTCTTTTGTTCCTCCAGAGGCCAGTTGTAACATGACCGCTTGTAGAGAAGAAAGTTGCTACCATTTTATTACTGACATTTTGGGGCTGCTTTACTTTTGTTGATAGATTTTCATCAGGAAAAAAAAATCCACACTGTTCACTGACATTTATTCTCTGGGTCAAACTGGTAAATTCCAGTTTCATCACCAGTAATGATGTCAGAAATGCGTCTAGACTTGTCTCTGTCCAATCTGACCAGCCTTTCTTTACAATGCTGCTTGATTGTTTTTGAGAACTATTTTTTTCTACAGTGGTATTTTCCTCAGTCGCTATGGTTGCCAGGTGCTCATTCTTCTCCTCATCTTTCAGTGAAGTTCAGCTTCTTCTAAATTCTTGAAACCACTGAAAAATTGTCACGTAGAAAGAAGTCCCTGAAGCCTGTTGCAAATGGTTAAGGCTTTGATACTTGTTTGTTTGTTTGTTTGTTTGAGACAGAGCTTCAAGCTGTTGCCCTGGGTAGAGTGTCGTGGCATTATAGCTCACAGCAACCTCCAATTCCTGGGCTCAAGCGAGTCTCCTGCCTCTGCCTCCCAAATAGCTGGGACTATAGGCGCCCGCCACAACGCCCGGCCATTTTTGTTTGGGTTGTAGCCGTCATTGTTGGTTGGCGGGCCCAGGCTGGATTCGAACCTGCCAGTTCAGGTGTACATGGCTGGTGCCTTAGCCCACTGAGCCATAGGCGCTGAGCCAAGGCTTTGATACTTGTTTTAGCCACTTTTAAAATCATAGAAAATCATCACGGGAAAGTGCTCTCTTCCCAGCTCCATAGTTGATGCCAACTGAGGGCCTCACAGACAGAACAAAATGAGGCCCTGCCAGCAACACCCATAAGCTGAGCAAGTTGAAACCTTCACTGGAGAATCAGTGGATACTGCTGTCCACTGTATTTCTTGGAAGTAATAAATGGAACTTAACACAGTCTGTCTCAAACCTTTTTTAGTGACCTTAATATCTGAACTTTCATGTTCATTTCAGTATTATTCATAATAATCAAGATATAGAGGGTCTGTGCCCATAGCTCAGTGGTTGGGGCACCGGCCATATACACCAGGACTGACGGGTTCAAATCCAGCCTGGGCCTGCTAAAAGCAACAATGACAACAACAACAACAACAGCTGAGTGTGTAGTCTCAGCTACTCGGGAGGCCTGAGGCAAGAGAATCACTTCAACCCTAGAGTTTGAGATTGCTGTGAGCTGTGACGCTAGGGCACTCTACCCAGGGCAACATAGTGAGACTCTTGTCTCAAAAAAGAAAGAAGAAAGAAAAGGAAGGAAGGAAGGAAGGAAGGAAGGAAGGAAGGAAGGAAGGAAGGAAGGAAGGAAGGAAGGAAAGAAAGAAAGAAAGAAAGAAAGAAAGAAAGAAAGAAAGAAAGAAAGAAAGAAAAAAAGAAAGAAAAAGAAAGAAAAATAATTCTCTTTTATAACCCCCAATTATTATAAAGCTCTCATACTTACTGTTTCATTATAATAGAAATTATTATTTCTAAGTAATTATATACAATACTTCTTTTATTTAGCATCTACTACTAACATAATTTGGCTCACAGAAAGAAGAGAAATATACATTATAAAAGTCAGAGAAGCTACCTGAACGTTACCATAAGCTATCCCCCAAAGAAGCAGAGATTTATAAGATCTGCGTTTTACTGCTTGGTACCTGGCACATTACCACTTGACCCAAATCAGAGATTATGTGTGTGTTTCTTGTAATACTAAGTAAATAGGGGAATAGTCATTTAGCATTTTAACTGTTTTATTCATTCTGGCTTTGATTATTAAAAAAATAGCAAACTATATAGCTAATCCATCTCTTCTCCCAGTGTTCACTTTGAACTTAAAGCAGAAAGTAACAAAGTTTATTCTTTGAAACCCAAAGACTAAACATTTCAATACTACAGGGTAAAATAAATCATTTAGAATAGAATTGAATTGAAACTATTATCTTTTACAATCATGTTTTTTGAAATATTACTTTTAGAATACTCAGGATAATGTCATTTTTTTTTTTTACCAATTCCTTAAATCTGTTTAAAAGGTGATTCTAGTCTTTATTTCAGAGGTCATTCCATATATAATACAGAGCTGGAAAAAGTCCTCTGAGGTATATCAAAAGAAGCATCTTTAGTTAACATATGGAGGAACGATAATTATCCAGACATATTTTAGATGTATTAGTAAAACTCTTACAAAGAAAGTGTTAAAACATCAAATGAAAGTGTATTACTCTGCCTATAAAGAACAGTGGGAAATTATTTTGTAATTATTTAAAGAAATTAAAATATTTAAATGTATATTTAAAGAATTTTTAAAAATATAAGGTCATCTTTTTTAGAAAAGTGCATTTCTGTTGTAAATTGTGTGTTTTAAATACAATATTTCAATGTAAGTAGTAATCTCACATTATCCAAAATGCATGATATAAAGTCACCAATATACATGCTACTGCACATATTTTAAATAAATTCTAGACTATCACCTAGTTTTATCCTTTCAAGAGTGAATAATAACTTGGAAAAGCTGCTTTTTTTTTTTTTTATTTTTTCCTAGCTACATTCAGTTTAGAGCGAGAAATCATTCTTAGAATCCATACTTCAAAGTGGCAAAGAAGAGAAAAGTTATAAAATAGTTTAGGGGTTAAAATCTGTACCCTGATCAGTAAATTTTATGACCCAAAGTAAGGCCCCTATGGTATCATTTATTATAGCTAAAATGATTGGGACGGGGGCCCGTGACACTATTACCTGCTTCTGTAAGATTTATTGAAAATTAGCAATTCCATTTATATCTATAAGATTTCAGGGATTACACTGTTATAGACTAGAAAAACTGATAGATTTATGAGCCTAGTGAATCTAGTTGTACTGACTAATGTAGCAACAGAGAAAATTTAGTGGTTTGTACTCCTAAAGGAGTTAACCTTCAGATAAAGAAACATTTTTCAAGTGGAACGTGAAAAATTATTGAATCCATAAATTGTCAGCTACAAAGGATAAAGACACGGGGAGAGAGAACCAATGGCACAAGTTGAGCTTTCACATGAGAAAGAATTAAAGCAAAAGTTATCAAAACTAATTTCTACTATCATTTGGTTTGCTAATAAATTTGCTCATGGGGTTATTTATTACTCAAGTATAGTATCTCTTGGCTCCAGGTTTTGTTTTTGGCTGCCTTGCTTCAAACAGTATGAAGTGGCTGCAGGAATTTGCCAATAACTTGGATCATAGATTACATATCCCACATCCCTCCTAACTATTAGCACTGCCACTGGCATGAAATAGATATACCATAAATATTTCTTGTTTGTTGTTTTGGATAAATGAAATACATGTTGACTGCCTCTGATTAATGTTGATAGCAGGAATGCCAGTTCAGTTTTCAAATAATTGTATGAATATGGTCTGTCTTATATGACACTTGATAATATCTTCCATATAAGAGGCCATATGGTCTATCTATTTCAAACTTTATAGGTGATAAAGGTCTATTATAGTCTAATAACACACACTGTTGAAATTTCCTTACTACTTTGTTCCTTGTTATATTAATTTCTTAACCCAAAAATACACATGTAGAAGTTCTTTGTAGCAGAGCTGATATTTACCCTGGTCACATAGTGAGAGCATACTGGATGTTGGCAGCCAGCATTTGTTCCGCAAGAACTGGATCCATGCTTTATCAGTAGTTAAATATTTTAAATATTCTCCTCTGTTTTAAAGTGTATTGCAGAAATACCAAAGAAATATTTCTTTTTCTACCAAAGGTAGGTTTAATCTCTACTTTCAAAAATTCAAATTTCTTGAAATGAGAACACATTTACATACATACATACACACACACACACATGCAGAAGAAATAGACTTTAAAACAGTAATAAAAATAATTCAGAGCTTCACCTAGATGTGGGGCAGATGTCCAAGAAGGAGACTTTAGATCTTGAAAACTAATGAGCTTTTCTTAAATAAAGTTGAGGAGAATGTTTCAAGCAGTAGGAACTCCTGGCTTAATGTATAGAGGTGTTAATAAACAAATGTCATTTTTTTCCCTCTGGGCTGAATAAGTGGAGAAAGATTAGAAGAAATTGATATGGGATAATCAAACAAAAGATATTGCAGTTGTTTATAACATTCCTCTAGTTGTCAACCTGACAGCTAAAATACTTGTAGAAAAAATTATATAAATCTTTCAATCATTTTTGTTCATTGTCAGGAAACAAGGTTGCAAATATAGAATTTAAACAAAATACATCTAAGTATATTCTTCTACCACACACTTTCTTTTCTTTCTGCAAGTATCCTATTTAACAATTTAAATAGGAGTACTCAGATTGGTTTCATTTAACATTTCTATACCCTACAAAAATCGTTTTAGATCGATGTAGAGGGTTGACAACTGACCAGTGTGCAGGAAAAAGTAGGAATGAAACTTCAGTTCCATAAATACATTTTTGAAGCAAAGTCCACATAATTTTGTTCCATTAAAATTCACAACATGAAAGCCAATTTTTGTTTTCTTAGTAACAGATGAAAATTGTTTTTTAAGGTCTTTATATGCTAGCATATCACCTTTTTCTTGGTCTAATACCAAGTGACAGCCCCATCTTGAGCAATTTTAAACCAGGTCTTCAACTGAAGGCAGATATGTCAAAATTTGTGGTAAATTAAATAGATATTTAATGACAACTAATGTGCAGTGATACAGCACAAGATAGGTGGTTTGACTTAGAAAAAACTTGCAAACATTTTACAACCAAAGCAGAGGAGCTGAAAGCTTAGAGTAAATCCACAAAATATTCAGCTACAGAAAGATTTCAGAACACAAAGATCGAGATAGTAATACATTTACTTGAGAACGTGAAAATTACCTTGGAACTTACTTTCCTATTTGCATTCTACCCAGGAATGTGCCAAGGTGTTTTGAGCTTATGGGGTTTTTTTTTTGTTTTTTTTGTTTGTTTGTTTTGCAGTTTGGCTGGAGTCAGGTTTGAACTCACCACCCTCGCCATATGGGGCCAGCACCCCACTTGCTGAGCCACAGGCACTGCCCATTTATTAAAAATTTTTTTTAATTCTTTATGCCAATTAACCGTTCACATGTTTTAAGAGATTAAATAGTTATTTCAGAGGAAGCATATTTCTAAATTTAAAAAAGCATACGTGATTACTCTTGATAACCATCAGAATATTAGTCTATTCATTTATAATCTAATATTCTGTGTATGGCCCTGTGATAAAATATGCTTCATCTTATATAGCTAAGAGTTTAACTGAAATTAGATATATTTGCAGAGCATAATGAATAATAAATAAAACATTAATATCACTAATGATTATATTAATCACTAATAGCCACTGTTACTATCTTGATGTGTTTCCTTAAAGTACCCTGTTTATATACATATAACTTATCTTTTTCTAACAAATGAAATTTTTAAATATTTTGGAGATATTCACATGGGTATACAACAACCTCTACACCCTTAATCAAACAACAGCCTCATTCTATATGGACGTATTCCTTCTAGAGGGAATGAATACGAAATGAAACAGTAAGAGAGGAAAGGAACGTTAGATCAACTACAAATGTGCTAACAAATAAAGAGCTAAATAGAGAGAGACATATATCTGTTATGGCTAAATATGAACCCAATGACAAGCAATTCAATAGAGAAAAATGTTTTAGATCAGAAAATATTTTAGCTTCAGCCTGTATTTACTGAGATGAAATCCTATCCTATCTAATTGGGAGTAAAAGGTCTGGGTAGGACCAGATTAACACTACATAGGAGTAAGGAAGGATTCTCTTTTCTTTCTTTTTTTAAAGTGATAAATGAGAACAACAAAGAAAAGAAGACAGTGACAATGGAGCCAGTAAACGACAGAACCTTAGGATGTAACTTGTAACCCTCCTGTAATTTCTCCTGTCCAATAACAGCCCTCTTACTCCTATCCCTACCCACCTCTGTCTTCAGCACAGACTATCAGAAAACAGAAAACACAAATATTTGTTGTGAATTAGTTTCCTGTGACAATCAATGAAGGTATTGTGATCTGAGTCCAGGTGATTCGAAGTAAAAGAGGAAAACTATTAAAAATGAGCACAGGGAAGAGTCTTGTAGAAAGCAAACAAGCAGAAAGCTTCCAGACCCCCAGGGATACAAGGTTCTAGTCAAGTGGGGCTGGATCTGTGAGGGACAGGGTGACCCTAACTGAATATAATTTACGTATTTATATTGATTCACACCTTGTATTGCCCATAAAACATATCTTCCACGCCACGAACATTTTCTGTACAAACATTCTATTTGGCTATCTAACACCACTATGCTCAAGTATTATAGCTTTGATTTCTGTATCTCTGCTGTTTGTTCCTAGGTTTTTCGCTATGTTAAACAAAACTGTCAATAGTACTTACAAATAAATTAGGCAAACAATTCTACTCACTTTATTAGGTCAAAAATTTAAGATATATAAGTTATGATATGCAATGTCAAACCTTTTTCGCAAGGATTTGTATTAATTTTCACTGTTCTCATCAGTATATAAATTGATCTGTTTCATTATATGATTGCCAGCATTGAGTGTTACATTTTAATGGAATTTTACTCCCTTAATGTTTACAACATTGTATATAAGGATAGATTTAAAATATTTTGTAACACTTTCAGACCTCACATTTTTCCTTGGGAGTTAGGAGTCATTGAAGCAAATTTGGAGAACTAGACAAAATTGATAATTCAAGTTGGAAAGTGGTCATTCACTAGGGTTAAGAAATATCCATTATTTTTATTTATATAAATGAGAGTTTTATATCTTTCTGAGGGAAAAATAGAAACTCTGTAGTAATCGCAAAAAACATATTGAGAAAAGAAAAATGGTTTACTAATAAATAAGTGTAATGTGAAATCATCAGAGCCATGTGCACTATGGGGACCAAGTTGCTATGGTCTCACTGTTTGTGTCTCTCTCCAAATTCATATCTTAATCTTCAGTGCAATGATGTGGCGGGGGGGGGGGGTCATCTGGAAAGTGACTGGATCATCTGGGCTGGGCACTCATCAATAAGATTAGTGCCCTTATAAAAGAGGCTTGGGGGAGCTTGTGTGTTACATTCACCATGTGAGGACACAGGTAGAACTCAGCATATCTGAAGCAGAGAAAGAGCCCTCACCTGAAACTGGACAATTGGCTGGTGATCATTGTCTTGATCTTAGATTTCGCAGCTTCCAGAACTATAAGCAATAAACTCCTGTTGTTTGTAAGTTACCCAGTCTAAGTTACTTTTGTTATAGCAGCACAACAGACTAAAACATATGCTGAGATGTTCACATGGCACACATCTGGTCAAACCGATGATTGATTAAAATCAGACCAAAAAGAAAATGCATTTAACTGAGTTTTAGAAACCAGCCGCTAAAGGGATTGAAGAAGCAAAGGAAGTGACTGAAGTCAGGGCAGGCTAGAAAAATAAACTATGAAGAACAGGGAAGACCTATTTTCTATTCCTAGGGGAATGATAGAGAACCAGGAAACACCTCCAGGAGCTCCTGGAAGAGCCACAGACAGTATCGATCAGTATGATCCCGGTGATTTCAACAAGATGAGTATTAGGACTTCCAGAAAACAGAGGTCCAGGGAGGCAGACAGGTGAGTTCTTACAGAGAATGAGAGAGGGGACCATCTCTGACCCCTGAAGCCTCTCTCTGCCTATGTAATTCTCTCCTTAGCTGCTTATTCGGTGTCAGATGAAAATTAAATGGGACGTGAGCCTCCCTGCAGGGTTTAGTCAGTTTGGATATAGCCAAGTTTATATGACAATAAGCCTCAAGGTGGCTGGTAGAGAAGCTATAGAGGAGCTTGTGACTTAGAAATTATGCTTCTGAGAGTGAAGAATCCTATTTTCAAAATGTACACACCTTGGCGGCTCCTCCTTAGCCCTTTCATATAATGTACAGAGTAAAGAAACAAAGGAAAAATATTCTCACTTTCAGTACAAGGTTGGCAAGATTCCAACAATTTAGGTTATGAGAAAAATGAAGAATAATAGTCTAGAAGAGGAGAGAATGAGGAAAAATATTAGTTTTCTATAGACTGAGAACACATAGGATATTGTTCCTTTGTTTAGTGGAGAATGGCATAAATGATAGAAATTTCCCCACACCTTGAATCCTCTAAAAAACTTAACAGAAATCGGGGATTGAAAAATAAAGACAAGGAGCTTCAACCTGAGTGGAGACAAGAACCCAACTGTGTACAGATCTAGGGAAAGTGTTTCTGGTAGAATGAACAGCCAGTGAAATGAGAACCAGCTTAAGAAAGGACACTGCTGTAGTATTTCAAGAAGAAGTCAGAGAGGAAAATTGTTCGATTTGGTGGAACTGTGACAGAAGTCTTGCTGAAGTACAAAAAGGGTGAGACAAATGACTTTG
Organism: Arctocebus calabarensis; assembly: GCA_963573935.1. Taxonomy (NCBI): domain Eukaryota; kingdom Metazoa; phylum Chordata; class Mammalia; order Primates; family Lorisidae; genus Arctocebus; species Arctocebus calabarensis. Next base: position 16,824 of record CAUYON010031849.1, read on the forward strand.
AGTTGTTGAAGAATCAGTTGTCAGATCCAGACATAAAGGATGACCAGATCCTAAACTGGCTGCTAGAATTCCGCTCTTCTATCATGTCCTTGACAAAAGACTTTGAACAGCTTATCAACATTTTGTTGAGGTTGCCTTGGTTGAAAAGAAGTCAAACAGTGGTGGAGGAATATTTGGCTTTTCTTGGTAATCTTGTATCAGCACAGACACTCTACCTCAGACCTTGTCTTAGCATGATTGCTTCCCATTTTGTACCTCCTCGAGTGATCATTAAGGAAGGTGATGCAGATGTTTCAGATTCTGATGATGAAGATGAGAGCCTTCCAGCAAATTTTGACACATGTCACAGAGCCTTGCAAATAATAGCAAGGTATGTCCCATCGACACCATGGTTTCTTATGCCAATACTGGTGGAAAAATTTCCATTCATTCGAAAATTGGAGAGAATATTGGAATGTTACGTTCATAATTTACTAAGAATTAGTGTATATTTTCCAACCTTGAGGCATGAAATTTTGGAGCTTATTATTGAAAGGCTACTCAAGTTGGATGTGAGTGCATCCAGGCAGGATATTGAAGATGCTGAGGAAACAGCCACTCAGACTTGTGTTGGGACAGATTCCACAGAAGGATTGTTTAATATGGATGAAGATGAAGAAACTGAACATGAATCAAAGGCTGATCCTAAATGGCCTGATGAGATGGTACATCCTACAGGTGAACGCCTGGACCTCCTACTGTCACTGCTTTTATCCTACATTAAGGATATGTGCTACACAGATGGTAATAGTCTATAATAATTATAGGTAGTAACTACCATGTGTACAACATTGGCAACGTACCTGGATCTATGCTGGGCCTTTTCTGTCCTTTATCTCTAATACTAATAAAAATCTTGTAAAAATTTAAAAAAGAAAAATAAAGACAAAAGACAACTCAGTTTTATTTTAAATTGAAAAATAATAATTGTAAAGCTAAATCTCTGCACAACTAAGGACACAACAATTACAGCAAACAGACAACCTTCAGCATAGGAAAAGATATTTGCATTCCACGAATATGGCAAAGGATTGATAATCAGAATCTACAGAGAACTCAAATTAGTCAACAAAGAGCAACAAAACCATTTATCCTTGGGGAAGAGATATGAAAAGAACTTTCTCCAAAGACAGACAAATGGTCCACAAACACATGAAAAAAATGCTCATTGTCCTTAAATCTCAGAGAAATGCAAATCAAAACCACCATGAGATCTTACCAAACCACAGTGAAAATAGCCCACATCACAAAGTCCCAGAGCTACAGATGCTGGAGAAGGTGTGGAGAAAGGGGGAAACTTTACATTTTGGTGGGATTGCAAACTAATACAACCTCTTTGGAAAGTAATATGGAGAATTCTCAAAGAACTAAAAGTACACCTTCTATTGTGGGAATGTGATCCCACAATCCCATTACTAGGCATCTATCTACGCAGAAGAAAAAAATCATTTTACCATGAGGACATTTGCACCAGAATGTTCATCACAGCTCAATTCATAACCACCAAGATGTGGAATCAACCCAGGTGCCCATCTCCACATGAGTGGATGAATAACTGTAGTATATATATACCACAGAATACTATTCAGCCATAATGAGATGGAAACTTTATATCTCTCGTATTAACTTGTAGTACATTCTCCTTAGTAAAGTATCGCAAGTATCCAATGTACTCAATACTAATATGAAATCAGTAGATGAGCAAATACACAGACTCACAGGAGAAAAATACAATTAAACTGAAATCAGAGGGAGGGGTAATGGTGGGAGGGAGGAGACTGGTGTGCTCTCACCTCACTGGGGCTGTGTAGGGGTATATGGCACCCTGCCTGGGTGAGGGGCACAAATTCAACTTGGACTTGGCCTAGGAAATGTGAACAATGTAACCTAATCACCTGTAATCTAATATTAATCTAAAATTTTAAAAAATGAGAACAATATTAATTCTTTATATTTATTGGGTACAGGGTGCTGTTTTGATATTTGAAATGATAAAGTCAGGGAGATTAGCATACCCATCACCTCTGATATTTGTTATCTGTGGAGAGATTTAAAATTCTATCTTTTAGCTATTTTGAAATATGCAATATGGAAGGAGACTGTATCAGCTTAGATAAGACCTTTCTCCATTTTAATTTTTTTAAATGTTAGGGAATTAAATTAGAACTTCCCACTTTGCATCTGAGAATATATCCCTCAATTTCAAGGTTTAACATTGAGGATCTGGTGAAGAAAAGATAAACTCTGCATCTTTGCCTGGATGTCTTGCTGAGTGATGTGTATGGCTCACATAGGAAAAGTACTGAAGGAAAGAGAGAACATTATTGTTCCTTGCTCTTCTCTACTTTGCATTACGTTTGCCTGTTTCCCAAACTAATGAATAATGGCTCTTATATCCTAAGATGTGAAAAAATAGAGATAAGGTTTTTATTTTGGTACTAAACCACTGAGCATTTCAGTTGAATCTAAAAAATGGGTATTATCTATACCCCTTAAACAGACTGTAGTATTTCTAAAAGATTAAACTTGTATTCTGGAAATAGAAATTTGCCTGCATCAAAAGGACTCCAAAACACAAGAATACAAAAGTGTTTCTGTTCCTCTTTCTCTCTCTCTTCTCTCTCCTCTCCCTCTTTGTCTCAGCTGTTCTTTGAAGAAGTAACACATAGGCTCTAATTCCCTAATAACTTAATCAAATATAGTTCAATAAGTTTAAAACAAATACATTGCTGAAGGACATTTTTCTAACTATACATGTACATGACATGGGCAATTCATGGCTATGAGGTCAGTCTTTTTCCTTTATCAATGTTTTAGAACCACCATAGCCAAAATAACTAATGGCTTAAAAAGTTATAAATTTGCTGTATAAAAAGATCATCTACCTTTAGACAAACTTAAAATATCTACTTCTTCATTTTGATTACTCAGCAAGTATCTCTTCTCATTTATCTCTTATTAATTTTTATTAATATCAGATTAATCTCAAAATTGGAAACATTTCAAAACTGCTCATTCTTTAGAGTTATAATGCAGGAACGATGCTGCAAAAAAAGAAAAAGTTCTTTGGGAAAAAAATTTAGTCTTCCCTATTCACTAATATCATATTGGAATTTTCTCTCCCAAAAGTACATGTATGACAAAGACTGATGCATGACATAGAGCCCTGCCCTTGCAGAGCTTATGGTCTTTACACATGTTTGTGTGAAAGCTCTGGATACCCTTCCAGAATCTGGAATATAATACCTGCCTCCATAAAGCTTACATTTTATATCAAAGACAGAAAAAAGTCTAAGAAGAAAAAGGTAGGGTAAGGACTAGAGAGTAAGAGAAGAAAAGCAAGAAGCCTAGAAAGTAGTAATTAAGAGGGGGAGACAGAATGAAATTAGTCCAAAAAGACGGCCTAGATTTAGTAGCGTGCTAACGCCAACTCATAGCCTTTGTAACTTAACTCTATATGATATTGTTATATTTTCAGGAACTTTGTGAGCCTATTATTGAACCTTTGGTAACTTAAAATTAACCATTGTGTAAACATTTACATTATGGAAATCAGTAATTATTGTAGATCAGGACTCTTCTCCTCCTAGAGAGTGGGTTATTAAGCATTTACTAGAAGATCACCAGCTAAAACACTAGAGTTTTATATGCACAGAAACATAGTCAGATTATAAATTTGTTGGAAAACTATTAGAGAGTTACAAGCATGGCAGCAAAAAAATCTCCCTGGCTGCTGCATTAAGAATAGACTGGGGGGCAGAGGGCAGCAAGAATAGAAGCATAAAACCCCTTAGAAAGCTTTTTGCAGTTGTCAGAGAAAATTTCTCAGCAGTATAAAGCCAGAATTTCTCAGTCTTCTGATTATTCATAAATGAACCATCTTTTATGAATATATATGAGCTTGGGCAGAGTTGCCTGAAAGCAGACCCTTGATCTCAACGTTATGATGCCAAGTAATACATGGCCTGAGATGGCTGAAAAATGCTCACACTTCTTGAGTTATCAGTACATTCCATTTTTTAATTGTTAGTAGACATTAGCGCACTGCTGAACTTTGGAAAAAAGATAGTGTTTTAAAAGTATATTTACTATGGATGAATTGTTAAAATATCCCAATGCTACATGTTGTCCCCCCAAACCAAAAAGGAGACTAAAGAAGAGAAAGCAAAGAGGGAGATGAGTTTCTGAAATGACCTCTAAGTTCCTCACAATTTTCCTAAACTGCTCCTTTAGGCAAAAAGAAAAATGTGGTGAAGGAGAAGGTAATAAAAAATAACTGTTTTCCCCCAAGTTCCAAAGACTTTAGAGATTGTAACTATTCAAAGAACAAAAGCTCTCTATTTTTGTGCCTGTAGCATGCTGTTTTGATCATTATAGATTTATAGTATAGTTTGAAGTCTGGTAGCATGATTCCTCCCTGAGGAATGTCTTGGCTATTCAAAGTTTTTTTCTGGTTCTATATAAAACAAAATACTATTTTTTCCAGATCTTTAAAGTATGATGGTGGTGCTTTGATAGGGATTGCATTAAATTTTTAAAGTGCTTTGGGTAATATGGACTTTTTAACAATAACAAAATCCCAAAACTATAGATGTCGGCATAGGTGTGGAGAAAAGGACACACTTCTGCACTGCTGGTGGGAGTGCAAGCTAATACATCCCTTTTGGAAAGAAGTATGGAAAATACTCAGGGATCTTAAAGCAGACCTGCCATTTGATCCTGCAATTCCTCTACTAGGTTTATATCCAAAAGACCAAAAATCTTGATAACAAAGATATTTGCACCAAATTGTTCACTGCAGCTCAATTCATAATAGCCAAGTCATGGAAGAAGCCAAAGTGCCTATCGACTCATGAATGGATTAATAAATTGTGGTATATGTATACCATGGAATATTATGCAGCCTTAAAAAAGGTGGAGACTTTACCTCTTTTACATTTACATGGATGGAGCTGGAACATATCCTTAGTAAAGTATCTCAAGAATGGAAGAAAAACTATCCAATGTACTCAGTACTATTATGAAAGCAATTTACAATCACTCACACTTTCATATGAAGAATAGATCACAACTATGGCTCTGGATGAAGGAGGGAGAAGGGGGAGGTTGGAGGGGAGTGGTGAGGTCAGATCGAGGTAGGGTGAATGGTGGGATCATACCTATGGTGCCTAATGCAAGGGTACATGTCAAATATACTAAGCATAGAGTATAAATGTCTTAACACAATAATTAAGCAAACAAGATGAGGTATATATTAACCAGTGTGATGTAAATGGTCCTAATTCTATATGAAATCAGCACATTGCACCCCATAAATGCATTAATGTCTACATGATCCATGTGTTTATGATATAAAAAAAAAAACAGGACAGTGCCTGTTGCTCAAGGAGTAGGGCGCCAGCCCCATATACTGGAGGTGGCGGGTTCAAACGTGGCCTGAGCCAAAAACTGAAAAAACAAACAAAAAAAACCAAAACAAAGAACCAAAGTTCTACCTCTGAAAACACCTTGTCAAGCATCTGGGGCAAGCATCAGTGGTGACTGACTAAATGATTGTTTAATGTGGTGATCTTTTAACTACTAGATACTATTTATATCACCTAGCCAAATTCCCCAACCTACTCGTGATGACCAGCAACTCAAAATACATAAAATTCTTTTACTTTTTATTTTTTTCTTTAATATAAAAATTAAGAGAAAAGAATCAGGAGGGGTGCTCACATTTAAAAAAAAAGAGACACTTTTTTTCTTAATAACTCTTTTAGTTAAAGTATAACATGCATACCAGCTCACTATTCATCCTTTAAATTCAAGAAAAAGACTACTGGGGTGGTGCCTGTGGTTCAAAGGAGTAGGGCGCCGGCCCCATGTCCGGAGGTGGCAGGTTCAAGCCCAGCCCTGGCCAAAAAACTGCAAAAAAAAAAAAAAAAAAAAGTACTACTAGCAGCATCTCAGAAAGCCTCACTTCCTACCATCTCTCAGTCACTACCCTCTTCACTATCCTAACTTATAACACTCAACAAAATATATATAGTAATACAATCTTATTCTTATTGCTTACAATAATCTACTATAAAAATATGCCTATTTTGATTATTTAATTTTATTATCAATATTTGATCTACTGCCTACATTTGCCTATATTTAATATACTGTTATGAACATTCTTTTAAAGGTTGTTGATGAACAACAATACATATTTCCTTTGAGTATTAAAATCTTAAACTATTTTAATTTTCACATGAACTTTATGAACAGCCTGGATGTCTAGGGGTAGAACTGATGCATCAAAGTGTAAACATGATAAATTTAGTATATACTGCTAAATAAAGTCGGTTATAAAAGTGACTTCAAGAGTTCTTTTGCTGTTTATATCCACAAGCAGGATAAGAAAATTCCAGTTACTCCAAATCAGGCCAAAGGAACCTGTAGCCTGAAGACCACATGTGGCCTTTTAGGTCCTTAAGTGTAGTCTTTTCACTGAATCCAAATTTTCTAGAAGTAGTCCTTTAATTTTTATAATACAGTTTGGTTCATCTTTTAAATTTTTAATCTTTATTTTACTTTATTTTATTCTTTATTGTTATTTTTGATACAGAGTCTCACTTTGTCACCCTCAGTAGAGTGCTATAGTGTCATAGCTCACAGCAACCTTAAACTCTTGGAGTTAAGGAATTCTCTTGCCTCAGCCTCCCAAAGAGCTGGGACTATAGGTGCCCACCACAACGTTTGACTATTTGTAGAAACAGGGTTTTACTTTTACTCTTGCTCTTGCTCAGGCAGTCTACCCACCTTAGCTTCCCAGTAATTTTTTATTTATTAAATGAAGATATTTAAAATACCAGAGAATAAAATAAATGTTAATGAAATAATTCTCCAAGATTGATCTGCATAAATAGAACACAAGTGAGCCATAAGGGCTAAATTGACAACTGCTATGCTTATGATTCACTTCTAACGTCTCCCCCACCTGGAGCCACTACCAAACTAGGTTGGTTGGCAATAATTTATTGGAATAAAATATGCCAATCTGTTCTCAGCTTTTGACAATAGTGCATTGCATTCCATTCTATTTGAAGTGAAATTTCTGAATAGTTGCCCAACTCAAAGGTATTTTTAACTCTATCTGTTTAACATCCCATCCTGTCAAAGAAGACCAAGAGAACACTGAAGGAAGAAAACATTTTTTAATAAGGATTGGAAATGACAATTTCATCTTGTTTCTGCTAAAGATAAGATAATTTGCTTGCTTTGTAATACCGCAATATCAACTTTAAGAAATGCTCATCTTTATTATAACACTCATAAGGACCACAAATACATATTTTAAATTAGAGCAAAAAGTCACAAAAGACAGTATTGCAGCAATTAAACAATGAAAATCAAAAAGACATTTCTTTCAAGCAGCAACAAGCCTGGGAAATAATGTCACTGAAGCAACTTATAAAGTATATTATATACTCAGGAAAAAAAAAAGAGAAGCCATTCAGTGATGTAGAAATGGTGAAAGAATGTGTTGTTGAAGTTGTAGGATGCTTAGACCCTGATAATGTTTCCAAGTACAAACAAGGAGAACCACATCTGCTTGGCAGCAAGAATTAGCCTCAATTTAACAGAATAATTTTGTTAAATACTTCAAAAGGAAAATACATATACATGTTATTCAATCACTTTAGATGACTCAACTGATACTACTGACCCTGCATAGATTTTATTCTTCATTTGGGTCATAACAGAAAATTTTCTTTGCTATGAAAAGTTACTTGATTTGGACAGTCTTGTGAAAGGAACACAGAGAACAGATATCTTCAACAACTTTCAAGATAAACTGCTGTAAAGTTGGACTGAATGTAGTTAATTTACAGACAGGGCACCTTCCATAACAGGAAAACATGAAGGGTTTATTGCACAGATTAAAAAAATTATTAACATATGCTCTCATTTCTTTTTTCTTTTATTTAAATTTTTTTTTATTGAATCATAGCTGTGCACATTAGTTCAATCATGGGGTACAGTGTGCGGGCTTCACTTGCAATCTGAGATATTTTCATCAACCTGATTGACATAACATTCATGAGATTTTCTCATTTACTATGTGAAAATACTTTTGATCCGTATTTAGAAGTTTTCTCCTGACCCTTCAAATATGTACCACACATGTCATCTCACCCTTTGTCCTATCTCCCCCCACCCTCTCCCTCCCCTTCCATCCCTCTCCCCTTTCCCCGTCTTCCTGTGCAATAAATGAGCTGTAGCCTTCACTTGAATGATAAAGAACTTTTCTCATATTAGGGGTGTATACATTGGATACTTTTTCTTCCATTCTAGAGATACTTTGCTAAGGAGAACATGTTCCAGCTCCATCCATGTAAA
>CAUYON010031851.1:0-18657 GCA_963573935.1 Arctocebus calabarensis
TCCCTATTTAAAAAATGGTGCTGGGTAAACTGGCTGGCGACCTGTAAAAAACTAAAACTGGACCCACACCTCTCATCATTAACTAAGGTAGACTCTCACTGGATTAAAGATTTAAATTTAAGACATGAAACTATTAAAATATTAGAAGAAAGTTCAGGGGAAACTCTTGAAGGAATTGGCTTGGGTGAATATTTTATGAGGATGACTCCCCAGGCAATTGAAGCAGTATCAAAAATACACTACTGGGATCTGATCAAACTAAAAAGCTTCTGTACAGCTAAGAACATAGTAAGTAAAGAAAGCAGACAGCCCTCATAATGGGAGAAAATATTTGCAAGTTATGCCTCCAACAAAGGTTTGATAACCAGAATACACAGAGAACTCCAACGTATTAGCAAGAAAAGAACAAGTGATCCCATCTCAGGGTGGGCAAAGGACTTGAAGAGAAACTTCTCCAAAGAAGACAGGCACACAGCCTACAGATACATGAAAAAATGCTCACCATTCTTAATCATCAGAGAAATGCAAATCACCTGAGATATCACCTAACTCCAGTAAGATTAGCCCACATAACAAAATCCCAAAACCAGAGATGTTAGCATGGATGAGGAGAAAAGGGAACACTCCTACACTGCTGGTGGGAATGCATACTACTACGTTCCTTTTGGAAGGATGTTTGGAGGGTACTTATAGATCTAAAAATAGACCTTCCATTCAACCCTATAATTCCTTTACTAGGTATACCCAGAAGACCCAAATCACATTATAACAAAGACATCTGTACCAAAATGTTTATTGCAGCCCAATTCATAATTGCCAAGTCATGGAAGAAGCCCAAGTGCCCATCAACCCATGAATGGATTAATAAACTGTGGTACATGTACATCATGGAATATTATGCAACCTTAAAGAAAGATGGAGACTTTACCTCTTTTGTGTTTACATGGATGGAGCTGGAACATTTTCCTCTTAGCAAAGCATCTCAAGAATGGAAGAAAAAAATTCAATGTACTCAGCCCTACTATAAAGCTAATTTAAAGGTTTCATATGAAGGCTATAATCCAACTATAGCATAAGAATATGGGAAGGGAGGGGAGGGGGGAGGTTCGGATGGAGAGAGGGTAATTGGTGGGGCCACGCCTATGGTGCATCTTAGAGGGGTACGAGCGGAACTTACTAAATGCAGAATACAATGTCTTCACACAATTAAAAAAAAAACTGCACCTATTGTTTGCAGCCTTCTCTATTTGGTGTGTAGAGTAACCTCATTGAGTTCACCGAGGTTTATAATAATGAGCAAAGTGGCAGATAGAATTTACTTAGCACTTTTACTCCCTCAAGTTTTAACTCATTTAATCTATACACCAAATCTAAAAGATAAGTGCTGTTACCTGTATTTTATGGAGGAGGAAACAGGTGGTTAAGTAATTTGCTTGAGCTGACTCAGTAGGTTGTGAAGCCCAGATTTGAATGGAGAGGGTCTGGCTCCAGAATCTTTAATAATACTATATGGACAGTATTACCCACATCACCAGTTTCACATTCTGTTCTCATATAATGGATTCTCACTTACCCCGTGAGGTGGTTGCTCTAGGTAGTCAAAAGGATGGTAATGCCGTATCCCTGAGAACTAGGAAGAAATGCTACCCTCCTCCGATTTGAGCTGTTAAGCCGATCCACAGGGCATTAGACCACATAGGCTCAACATTGCTTTCAGAGTGTAGATTCCAGTATCTTAACCTGACTGAAGTTATTAAATATCTGAAAGACCATGCCAGTGGACACAGAGTGGGAACCGGAAAGAGACAGGTGCAAGAGCCACATTCACGGCTGCTCCTTCACACTCGTCCAGGCATGCGGTCACCCGGGCAGCATCATTCAGCTTATGTATTCATTCAACAGATATTTATTATGAAACCCCGACTATGTACCATGCTCTGTGATAAGGGCTTACACTACATCATTCAACAAAGAGATCTGCCTTCATGGAACATGTAGTTCAGCAGGATATAAAAAAAAAATTGTAATAAAAAAATCAGAATTATAAATTATGTCTGTTATCCATATTGCTCCCTGAATTGAAATAGGCAAGATGGATCAACACTGGAGCATTCCGGACAGTCAAGGCATTGCCAGAGAAATGCTCCTTGATATTCATCCCTTTAGCCTTTTCTGGTATTAGCTCAAATTCAGTGTGGTCCTTTCTCATGTGAACCACACTTCCAACATCAAACATCAATGGGTTCTGGAATCAGTACAACTTTTATGATCTGTGATGATATTTCTGAATTCTGAGCTAAACTCACTACTTAACTTTTTAGATTCTGAGTCTCAGAATTAAAATGACTTGCTCTGCATTGTGTAGAAGCTATTAAATTGGATATTATAAAATTATATGTCCATATACCACCAAGACTTGGCAGGGTTACATGGAAACTGGAAGCCTCGTGTATGGATTGCTGGGAATAAAATTAAAGTCCTTTTGGAAGCCAATGACAGTTTATTTCACAAATATTAATTTAAAAAATGTCCTAATAGCTTATTAAGTGGTTTCCTATAATTTTATAGCAAGAACTTAATCAAATATGTACCAAAAGATGTGTATTTAGGTTACTTCAAATCACTTTTATAATAGTGAAAAATTCAAGGCAAAGTATATGTCCAGTAAGTAAGTAATAGGGCATACATATGATGGACTGAAATGCAACCATTAAAACTACATATAAGAACACAAAGAAGTAAATTTGACAAAACAAATTATAAAGTGGTGCATAGAATAAATTATGCTGGCACAGAAGAACAAATTATTAAAATAATGACGATTTCTAATTTTGTAAAAAGTGAAAAAATATATACATTTATATATATTCTAGAAGCATGTAGTCCAGTGTTCCTGTTAATAGTGGTCATATCATGGGATTATGTGGCTTTTTTGTTTTTCTGCATTTTCCAGTTATCTTAAAATATCAACTACAATAAAAACAATGTATTTTAGAGAGTGCTAATATGGACACACTAGACAATTATTGTGTCATTTAATCATAATCCTATGATTTGTATACTGTAATTATCCCTTTACAACTGAGAAAATTAGGACCCAGAATGATTAAACAACTTTTCTAAGATCACAGACCCAGATTTGAATCCAGACACTGGGACACCAAAGCCTACACGCTTAACTACCAACTCTATGATTCTTTGAATTTCTTTTGAAATCAGAAAGAACACCCATGTGTGTGGGTGCACAAAATATACAAACACTCTCAAAGTTTGCTTTAAAAAAAAAAAAGTAAAATAAATGACTCATTAGTCCAAATCAACTCTTGGACCTAAATTAACTACAATTCTAGTTGCTTCCTTGAGAAAATAGAAAAATAGAAAAATTGAAATTTTTATGGTCATTATGTTATCACTAATATTACAATGGTCATTATTACTGCTAATTATAAGCCAGTAATTACTGTGTATCTACTATGTGCCAGACAGTCTGTGGCTCAAAGAAAGGAGTAGGACACTGGCCCCATATACTGGAGGTGGTGGGTTCAAACTCAGCTCTGGCCAAAAACTGCAAAAAAAAAAAAACCAAAAACAAAAACAAAAAACAGACATTCTTATAAATAGTAGCTATTGTCATTGTTTCTATATTGTTAATAACAAAAACCAGTTAGTTGTAAATATATTAACAGAGGCTAAAAAATGAAGCCACCAGTTAGCAGCCACCATATTTGCATAGACTCTAGCATATTCCTTCTATTTGCACTTCACAAAGGCATTCCAGATGGCTCAATATACATGACAGATACAGTTTGATGGGGAGAGGGAATCTGGCCAAGTAAAGTGTATGCAGTAACCCTAAAATGGCAAACTTGAGGGAGATGTCTTGTAGGGGTCTGTCTGAGGTTCATGACACTTTGGGTTTTAGGGGTGAACAGAAACTGAAACTGCCTCATAAAAAGCAAGATCATTAATATTGATTTCAACAAATATCCAATTAGAGCTATTCTTTGAAATACAGAGTCAGTGCTATAAGGATACAAAGCTAGATATTAATGACCTGCCCTCAAAGGGTAGAGTGTCCCAGGATGATAGTGATATGACCCACTAGAATAGAAGGAGTTGGGCAACAGGGAATTTAGGGAAATGCTCAATGGCCATTTATTGAGTGTTCATGTTATATATACTGGTTTAAAATCTCATGAGTTTGTTTTATACTATTAAATCTTCACACCTAAAGCCATCTTACAAAAGTGTTTTAAAACAAAAAGTTCCAGAAGTCTTTATTCTTTGGACAATATTGAAATATGTCATTTTATTTATTTGTTTATTTATTTTTGAGACAGAGTCTCACTTTTTCACCCTCAGTAGAGTGCCATGGCATCGTACCTCACAGCAACCTCAAACTCTTGGGCTCCAGTGATCCTGTTTGCCTCGATTTTTCATTTTTAGTGGAGACAGGGTCTCACTCTTGTGCAGGCTGGTCTCAAACTACTGAGGTCGCATGATCCACTCACCTTGGCCTCCCAGAGTGCTAGGATTACAGGTGTGAGCCACCGTGCCTGACCTGAAATATGTCATTTTAATAATGGTATTTTGAGAATATAATCTTTCTCTCCCTTCCTCCTCTTCACCCCTCCTTTTTCTTTTTTAACAATAGCCTTTAAAAATTTATAACCAGATCACTAGAAAAGGAAGATTTTGATTTGTTAGGAATAGGGAAAGCAAGTTGTCAGTTTGAAGACAAAGCTGACAGAGAGAGACATCCTTGCCTGCAAATGTATGTGAAATAGGCCACTACATAGACCTTCCTCTGTGGTAGGAAAACTCAGGACCTACAAAAACTTATGATCTGCATTTATATTTCTGAATTTATGCATTAATGTTTTCCTCTTGCTACATATCTTCCCCTATTTATTTATTCTTATTTTATGAATTTTCTGGGGCATGCATTCAAAAGCAATACTCCACTGGATAACTCAAAAATTCTTAGTTCTGGGACAAATGGGAGAGAAGTTCTTCTAGCCAAATTCATTCATTTTTTTACTCATGAACTTATTAATTTTCACATTGACTCATTCATCCCACAAATAATTACAAATAGATTTAATTCCCATTCTCAAAGAGCTCATATGTATATTCTATTGGAGAAGTCAGTTAATAGGTCATTTATAATTCATTATTTTATTCACATTGTAGTTAGGAGCTATGAAAACAAGTACAGAATGTATTCATGCACACAGCTAGGGATCATTGAAGGGGGATTTTATTTTATGGGAGCCATCACAAATTCAATTTTAGAAATGTTGAGATTAAGGAGCTAATGAGATGGACCATTGAATATAAAGATTTAGAGCTCAATAAAGAGTTTGTTTAGGTTTTGAGAGCAGACACTGTGTGATGTATGTGTGTTATTGCAACCTTGGATATGGATAAAATTCCAGAGTGAACAGAGTGAAAGAGGGCCTGTAATTGAGGTCTGGGGAATCTGGAATTTGAAGGGCAGGTTGAGGAGAAGGGGCCAACAGAGAGCACCGAGAGTCAGTCGAACAAAATGTGAATGGAAATTTAATAGAAAGTCATTAAAGTTAAGGGAAAAAGTGCTTCAAGAAGGGCATAATAGTAGGGAGGGAATGCCTATATAATAAATCTCCATTTGACAAATGGAGAAATGGATAGTCACACGTAAAAGACTGATACTAGACCCATACCCCTCACCACTTATAAAAATTAACACACATGGGTAAAAGATTTAAATCTAAGATATGAAATTATAAAACTTAGAGGAAAGTGTGGGAAAAAGTCTTAATAGTGTTGGCCTCAGGAAAGAGGCATTAAAGAAGACCCCATTGTCTACTGCAGCATCAAAAATAAACAAATAAATAAATAAGTAGGACCTGATTGAGTTAAAAAGCTTCTGTATAGCTAAGGACACAATCAACAAAGTAAACAGACAACCTTCAGAATGAGAGAAGATATTTACATATTGTGAATCAGATAAAGGGTTAGTGACCAGAATATATGAAAAACTCAAGCAAATTAGCAAGAAAAGAGCAAAAAGCCCCATCAATCAATGGGCAAATGATATGAACAGAAATTTCCCAGAAAGACAGACAAATGGCCAAAAAACACATGAAAAAATGCTCATCATCCCTAATCATGAGAGAAATGCAAATTTAAACTACCTAAAGATAATACCTAACTTCAGTGAGAACAACCCACCTTACAAAGTCTCAAAACTGCAGAGGCTGGCATGGTGTAAAGAGAGGATACATGTATGCAAATTGTACAGCCATTTAGGGGAAAAGATGAAGAATCCTCAGAGAAATAAAAGTAGGCTTCCCATTTGATGCTACAATCCTATTAATAGGCATCTATCCAGAAGAAAAAAACATCATTTTACTGTAAGAATGTTTGTAAGAACTCAAATGTTTCTACCAGCTCAATTCATAATTGCAAAGAAGAGGAAACAACCCAAGTGTTCATCAATCCATGAATGGATTAATAAACTATTCTAAATGTATATCATGGAATACTATTCAGTGACAAAAAAGATGGAGACTTTGTATCTTTTGAATTTACCTGAATTGATTTGGAGAACATTCTCCTAAGTAAAGTATCTCAAAAATGGAAAAGTAAGCATCCTATGAACTCAGTACTAATCTGAAAATAGTAGATCAACAACCACAGGCTCATACAAGAGAAAAACACAATTAAATTCAATAAGAGGGACAGGGAGGGAGCTTGGTAAGTTTCCACCTATCTAGTGAAATGTAGGGGTATAAGGCACACCTCTTGGGTGAAGGAGTCAACTACAACTCAGACTTTGAACTTAACCTTACAAAAGCAAATAATGCAACCTAATTGTTTGTACCCTCATATTAACCTGAAAATTTTTAAAAAAGGAAGAAGGGTATAATAAATAGAGTTTAATGTTGCCAAGTAAGCATTTTGTTTATAGTGATTAAGAGTATAGGTATTAAACCAAGATTAGAAGTGTGGAATGGTCCATGGAAAATGAGAAAATTGAGAAAAGCAACATACTCAACCCTTTTGAGAAATTTGGTTAAGAGCCGGTCTGGGGTGAGATTTGAGTTGATTGTAAATGGGTAAAGAGATGCTGTGAAGAAACTCATATTTCATGGGGGTCCCCAAACAGAAGTTGCAAAATGACAATTCTGATTTATCAAGATTAGTGGCATGAAGTGGTAAGTCTGACTTTGAGTGGCAGAATAAGGGTCTTAGTGGGTCTGTGGAACCACATGGCTTCTGTAGGTAGGAAAGAGATGACTCTTTTCTTTTGTCACTGTTTCTCACATCCCATGTATGTACAGTAAGCATTAGCAATCATAAAAGTCTTTACTAGGTCCTTTGAGAAATGCAAAGTTGAGTCAGACTCAGGGTTTCTGCCCTCAAAAAGAAGAGAAAACCTACATAAGCAGAGCACATGGCAGAATTTTACTTAGGATCTCAAGAAATGCTCTGAAAGTAAGGTGGAATATATTTAACCAAGGAGGTGAAAGATCTTTCTAGCGATAACTATGGAGCACTGAGGAAAGAAATCACAGTGGATTTAAACAAATAAAAAAACATACCATGTTCACAGATCAGCAGAATCAACGTTATTAAAATGTCCATACCACCCAAAGCAATTTACAGATTCAATGCAAACCTCATGAAAATACCAACATTATTTTTCACAGACCTAAATAAAATAATACTGTGCTTTGTATGGAACCAGACAAGATCCCAAATAGTCAATGCAACCTTATGTAATAAGAACAAATCAGGAGGTATCACTTTACTAGACTTTGAACTATACTACCAGACTAGAATAACCAAACCAGTGTGATACTGGCACAGAAACAGAGATATAGACATGTGGATCATAACAGAGAACCCAGATATGAACACACATTCCCCCGATCTCTGACAAAGCAGACAAAAACATACACTGGGGAAAAGTATCCCCATTCAATAAGTGGTGCTGGGAAAACTGGTCAGTCACATGTAAAAGACTGAAGAAGGAGCTGTACTTCTCACCTCTCACAAAAATTAATTCACAAAGGATAAAAACTCAAACCTAAGTCATGAAACTATAAGAATTTTAGAAGAAAATACTGGAAATACTCTTATAGGTATTGGCCTAGGGAAAGAATTTATGAAGATCCCAAAAGCAATCATGGCAACAACAAAAATCAATAAATGGGACCTGATCAAATTAAAAAGTTTCTACACGGCTATGGACATAATTAATAGACTAAATAGACAACCTAGAGAATGTAAAAAAACTTTGCAAGCTATGCATCTGATAAAAGGCTGATAACCAGAATATACAAAGAACTCAAGCAAATCAAAAAGAAAAAACACAAACAACCCCATTAACAAGTGCACAAAGGATATTAATAGACATTTTTCAAGTGAAGATAGTCTAATGGCCAACAAACACATGAAAAAATGCTCACCATTTCTAATCATCAAAGAAATGCCAGTCAAAACCATAATGAGGTATTGCCTAACTCCAGTGAGAATGGTTCTTATCAATAAGTTCCAAAACAAGAGGATGCAAGAGTTAGGAACACTTATATACTGTTCGTAGGATCACAAATTAGTACACTCTCCATGGAAAATAGGATAGAGATACCACAAAGAACTATAAGTAGGCCTACCATTTGATCCAAGATCCCACTCCTAGGTATTTACTCAAAAGAAAAACAAGACATTCTATTAAAAAAATACATTTGCACTTGAATGTTTATAGCAACACAATTCATGTTAGTAAGGACATCGAAACATCCCAAGTGACCATCAATACATAAATTGTGTATATGTATACCATGAAGCACTACTCAACCATTAAAAAAAAATGGTCATCTAGTATCTTTTGTAATAACCTGGATGGAACTGGAGACCGTTCTTTTAAGTGAAGTATGGCAAGAATGGAAAAACTAATGTCACATGGATTCAATACTAAATTATAATTAGTCAATCAACATTTACATGCACATGTGGAAGTAAACTCAACAGAAATCAAGTAGGTGGGAGGGATGTGATGAAAATTGGGTAAATTCACACCTAGTTAGTACAATACACACATTTGGGGTGAAGGGTGTACTTATAACTGATTGAAAATGTACAAAAACAAATTATGTAACCAAAATATGTGTACCCCATCATATTCAAAATAAAAAAACAAATTGTCTCAACTTAAAAAAAGAGAGAGAGGGAAGGTGGCATATTTACTGAACCTGAAAGATACATCCAAGCAAGGAAACTGCCCACAATGTTCCATTCCTAGACTGTAAAACCTTTCCTCCTGAAAGTGGGTTCTGCTTGAAACCGTGCAAAACCTAATGGACAAACAAATGAAATTTCTCTTCTGTCAACGCAGGGAACCATCGCCATCTGCTACTCAAGCTTTCTCCTATGTGTACTGTAGAGATGAAGGGGAGAGGCCTATCTGGATTGAGATGTGGCTCCTCTAATGCATTTTATCTTAGCACCCCAATGGGCTGTTCTCCCCTCAAGAAGCTCTTAGAACCCTGCTGTAGGTAAAGTGGGTAATCAGATTGTTCAATGCTACTGGCACTCTTTGGTCGACTCTGCCATTCTCACTGGTCTCAAGAAAAGTCTTTGTTCCTTCTATTTCATTATAGGGTTTTGGACAAAAAGAAGATGAAGAAGTCAATTGGATAGCTTACAGGCATGTTAAAGGAAAATAAGAGGCCAGGCAAAGTCCTCTCAGCTCTGTTACAATAGGTGTGCCCCTGTTCAGGTCCTATGTCAGATATCTTGAACAAGGATCCATGAAGACTGCTGAATACATCTTTTAATCCTTTCTCCTCTGAAAGTGCTGGAGGAAGACAGTCTTTAGAGGATAGAGATGGCTACATCTAATTTTTTTTGACCCTAATCTGAAAGAGGAGGGAGGGAAGTATCTAATGTACTCAAGACTAATATGAAACCAGTAGATAAACAACCACATGCCCACATGAGAGAGATGCCCAGTTAAATTCAATTTTTCATCTAATGGGCACAATATAAGAGTATATGCCACACCTCAGGGCTCAACTACACCTTGGACATTGCCTAAGAAATGCAAATGATGTAACCCAATCATGTGTAACCTCATATTAATCTAAAACAAAAATTAAATAAATAAAATTTTCTATGGTTTGACTTAAAAAAAAAAGAATATCATTGACATAATATCATAATAAGCCATCATGGCCTAGAAGACATTCCTTGATCAGAAGCGGGTATGGAAAGCATCATGTATTTTCTGATTTCCTTTTAAGCCAGTTCTATATCTGGGTTCCTATAGGTCTAGAAGTGGTCACCACATTTTTTGAAGAATAGAAAATTCTGAAAACAGAAGGTTGTGATGAAATACACTAGTCTCTAATCATAGGTGAGGTCCAGGTTTCAGGATCTTAAGCAGTGTTTCTCAATCTTCCTAATGCCGCGATCCTTTAATACAGTTCCTCATGTTGTGGTGACCCCCAACCCTAAAATTATTTTCGTTCCTACTTCACAACTGTAATTGTGCTACTGCTATGAATTGTAATGTAAATAGCTGATATGCAGGACGTATTTTAATTGTTACAAAGGGGTCATGACCCACAGGTTAAGAACTGCTGATCTTAAGACACTTAGTACAAAGCTAAGTGCGTCCACTCCCATGTGCTCTGCTGCCTGCTTGCCAGCCAATGTGCCACCTTCCTCGGCCTCCTTTGGAGGTTCCACTCACCCTTGCATTTTGGTGTCAGCGGCCTGCAGGGGATCAAGCTCTTTCCTTTATTTCCTCTATGTCCTTTATTCCACCCACACATTCTTTGTGTGCCCATCTCACCTGACTGACTTGAAGAGAGACATCACATCTGGGCTCTTCTGCCTCTATCTTTTCTGTTCCCACCTCCATTCCGAGAGCATGTTACTCAGGCTTGCTGGGTGCAAAGGAGATGAGAGGATGTGACTTCTGTCCTCTAGGACCCCACAGCTTGGGGGGAGGGAGAAGCAGCATGTGTGAATAACTGACGACTGAGTGACAAAGCTAAAGAGATAAAGGGTTCAGAGGAGGGAAGTGAACCATGGTCTGGGGGAAGAAGATGCTAGAGGTGAGTCTGTCCTGAAGGGCAGATGGGATCAGCCATGAGTTGTGGTGGGAGGAGGGGGAAAGGAGAGTCACTACAGAAAAATGTAATGTGGGCACCAAAACAAGTAGGTAACACACAGGTGTGGACAGTGAAGTTCAAGGGATTCTCCCACAATGTGTTGCTATATAGTCTAATTGAGTGGTCTCAAGTTCTGGTGCTTATCAGAATCACACTGGGAACTTGGAACATCGCGCTGCCCAGGCTGTACCCCAGACCAAGCAGATCAGAACCTCTGTGGGTAGGACTCAGGGCATCAGTATTTTTTAAAGTTCCTCCATTGTTCCTAAATGTAGCTGGGGTCCAGAGAAAGTGCCCTAAGTCACTACTTATTGCACTTTAATGTCTAGACCAAACATTTGGGGATTAGAAGACCTGGGGTGGGGCCTGATATCTCGCATTTCTAATGAAGTCCCAGGTGGGGTTGTTGCTGCTGGTCCCAGGTCACACTTTGAGTCTGAAACTCTAAATGAGGACACTGTCAATTAAGCAAAATAGCTAAGCCATTAGTGTGCCCTGTTGGTAATTTCCTTAAGGAGCAGCACTCTGAATTCACAAACGGAGCTGCCTGAGATGCAATTAATACAGGTCCACATATAGATAAGCACTCAATACTCACTGCTCAGTGATTTGGTCTCCCTGCTGATTTGTGGATGAGAGACAATGATTATTGAATTGCATTATTGTTGAATAGCATGTGAGGATTCAAGGCACTGCTGACTCATGATTTGAAGTTCCTCATAGAAAATGAAAAAAGTGATAGGAGAGAGGGAGTGAAAGAATGTGCCACCCACTAAAATGTAAAATGTAACAGACCTCCATTATCTCTTTGATCTGCAGATGCAAAAAGACTTGTTCTCTGGGTGCAGAGACCTGTTCTCCTTGACAGTAGGGAAAGAGTCTAATGATTGCTATGGTTTCATCACATCTGAAGCATCCGATGCTGGTTACTGGAAAGTCCTCCCTAGTTTTGAAAAGTGTAAAAACTATCCTTAAGTGTTTCATTTTAAGTATTTAAAAAAATTCTAGCATAAATTGCGTGTTCATTAAAGGAATATGTGCTGGTTTAGTAAAACAGCAGGTTTCTTTGCTTTGGGATGAATTACATCAACTCAGAGGCTCTGACTGACAATGTAAACATGTAGAGATGTGTGTGCGTATAAACATATGTATGCATTATACACACATATACATTTAAACACACACACTCATAATCCTTGTTTAATAACCAATAAAGAGGATTTTGAGTAAATAATATCTCAAAGTATAATATTCACCCATGCAAAAGCTGCAAGAGAAGATTCTGCTGCCTATACATACTCACACCCAGCCCTTGGCCATGGCTTTTCACCTTTACAAACACATGCATGACTATGGCTCATCCTTCTTGGGAGGTGCTAAAAATCAAGATCCATTCTCCTTTCACAAATGAATTGGCTGCCACAGGGGCTTAGAAGCTTAGGCACCACTCCCTACAGACTGTGCTCTGCCATTTTTCCTCAAGTAAGAAAATGAAACACTGTTTGGAATTAGTTGTTTAGATCAGGAAAAGAAAAACAAACTTCAAAATTATTCAATTCAGATTTGCTCATTGTAAAAATATAAAAACCAAGTCCCAACTAGCTTAATGGCTTGGTCATATTAAACCTGGTTGATAGCAGAACCAATTCTCTCCCAAAGACAGTTCACGAGAACTGGCAATTTCTGCAGAGTTGTCTGGGATTTCCGCAAAGGGAAAAGAGACCTGTGATTTGAATATAATTTGCCTAATCTATCAGGCACAATTAAAAACTTTTCATTTTTTTCTTATTCCCTAAAGTATATTTATGTCCTTCAGCTGTACCATTTGATCCCCTAAAGCTCACTGCTGGTTGTACTAGAATGTAAATAGCAAGAAAATGCAACCCTCTGGATTTTCCCCAATCAGATCAATTTTCCAGCAAGCAACAAACTCATAAATAATGTATATGCTTTAAACATATTTAGCACAAATTAGGATGTTATACTAGTTACTCTTTGACTGATGGCTTTAAACTATTTTATCATTATTAGTGACAAGATAGAATGAACAATTTATCTTGTGAGTGGTAAAAATCAATCATCAATTCCTTGTCCTGATTCTTCATTTTGAACCCTATCAGTATATATTTTGAAACTTTTAAAATATAAATTGGCAATATAATTGGCAAAATGGACCATTTTGCTTATGATGAATGTAATACACTTTGTTACTTAAAATTCCTTTGTAGTGGTAAAGTAAACTTCTTTCATAATAGTTAAATCAATTTTTAGAGCATACTGTTTTTATAGGGTCTCTTCTAATAAAAGAGTTTACTCAATTAACACATATAGGAGAAAACACCAAAATGCTTCAGAGGACAATGGAGAGATACAACATGTACTGTTATAAAGCAATTATCTCCTTGGAGAGTCTGAGTGTTGAGATCACTACTGTTTCTCACCACCTCAGCAATACACATATCTGTTAAAGAAGGTAATTTGGTTTGCTAAACCTTGCCATACCTAAGTGTTCCCAACCTAACATTAACTGACCAAACTCCAGGGCTCGATCTACAGGGGGCTGCCATTGTCCAGTCTATGGAAATATTTCTGACAATCACCCAGTCATGTGGTCTATACAACACCAGACAATTGTTATAACTTATTCTACATTTATGTCTCTGCAGCCTTTCCCCTGAGCCCAGCCCATCTCTTTGACTTATGGAGTGGCTTTACACTGTTAGGCATTGAGCTGAAAGGTACATAGTTTTTCAAGTTTCCATTTGATTTGAGTTGAATGGGCTTTGAATTCAGCTGGAAGAAAGAACTTGGTCAGTTCTTTCTATAGATGAGGGACAAGAATAAATGGGTCCAATAGTTGATGATTTGATTTCTCAACAACTCTGTTCCTCTGGGGAACAAAGCACCTTCTTTGTCAAGCTTGATTTGATCTTTAAGGATTTAACCCAGAAAGAATAGATACCTCTTCCTTTATAAAATGAGGTTAGAGGAGGAGAAAAGAATCAAGTTTATTTATTGAGCCATACAATATATTTTTAAATGAATGTCTAATATACGCCCACCACCTGGTCAGGTGCTATACGTAAAATGAAAAGATATAATGAGCAATCTACTGGGGCAACAGAGAAGTAAATAAACTGCTATGCTGCACTGTGGTAAACCACTTTCTCACTCTTTGATCATAGGTAAGTTATCTATTTCCTCTTATCCTCAGCTTTCTTGTCTATAAAGTGGGTTTAAAATAGTCCTCCTTTCATATTATTGCTGGAGAAACACAGCTGAAAGATCCATGGGGTTCTATAATTCATCCAGCTATCATTTTTGTTGAAAATTACAAAAGACCACTTTGCATTAACCAATTCCCTCAAATAACCAATGATCTCAGAAAAGCTTCAGTGTGGGAGCTGCCAAGAGAAGTCTTTAATATTCTGTTTTCAACATACAAACATGTTTTCATCGATTTCATGGTAGAAAATTGCCAGTGTCTCTCTGGGAAGATATTGCTTCTCTAAATGATTGTTCATACTGGATCTTGAGAATGTGGGTAGTTTTGTGGCAGGCACAAGTAAGAGTGAACACTTACCCCAACATTACCCCTTCTAGTCCTCAAGGCCCCTGAAGAAATCAGGAAAGTACTCACACAGAGGATGGCGAAGGCAGGCTTGCCTGGAAGGCACAAATAGCCTGATAGATTTAGTCATCCACATGTTAAAAATATGTATATTCAAGCCAACAACACAATATCACCAAGATTCAGTGAAGGAAGAAGAGCAGATAATAACTGAAGGGAGATCGATGGGAAAAGGAGGGGAACCTGTCTCAATAGAAGCTTCTTGTGCACACCCAGGAACATAATGATCCCACGGTATCCAGAATTGGACAGATCTCAGCTAACACATTTTTTGTTCAGAACACCCCATTTGGAAACTGTCATCTAAGATACTTCAGAGTCAGGACTATGTTAGGAGGGCAAGAGTAGTAAGTCTGTGTTTGCTGGCTGGAAGAAGGCTAGGAAGGAACATGGCCCCCAGAGGTGAGAACTGGAGAATGGACCTAAGAAAGAGAGGAAGGGGACTGAATTTGCCTTGCTCTAGAAAGCCAGGAAAAGAGTAAGGGATGGGTATGACAAAGAGTTAGGTCAGCCTATTGGAAAACTGTCTAGAGAATGATGTGAGAATGGACTATTATGGGAGGTAGTGATATTTTTAAAGTATTCTGTAAAAAAGATACTAGTTTATTCTATTAAAAGGATACAGACATACTTGGGAGAACAAATATGGGGCACGGAACTACATAACTTCTAAGGTAATTTCAAACTCTAAAACTTGTTTTATAAAGAGCTGAGAAAAATCAAAGCCAAAGCTGAGAGAATAAGACAGGAAATTTTGTACGTGACAATATTTTCTAGCTTTAGTCAGTTATCAGAGCAAAAATGAAAACAAGTATGACAGGCTCCATACTTGGGCATCAGATCCTGATTTTGTTATCCAGCCCTATTTTTCTAAGCTTGGCAGTAGCTTCTTCACAAATGATCAGTTTGGGATTAGAATGAGAAAAGACAAAGTTGTCCTTGTCTATGTCAAATAACTTGACCTTCCCATGAGATGAAAGGTGGCATTTGTTAAACCAATTTGACTCCCCAAGAATGGAGAGCAACCCATTCTACTTTCCCAGATGACCTTACCCAGAATGTCTAGCAGCCTCGTGCCCACATTTAACACTGAAGCTTCTTTTCAGGTTTGAAGAGGACCTACAGACACTTCAAACTCACTAGCTCCATGTCTGAATGCTCAATCTTATTCAGAACACTGGTGTCACCCCAGTGGCTCTTTTGTCAGTGTAAAGCACCAATTCCCACCCCAAAACTGAAGTCACTTTGGATGCATCCCTGTCTCACCACATGCAATCCATCATAAAATTCCCATTTCATCCCCTAAATTGGATGCAAATCCAACCAATATCAAGTTCAGGAGAATGCCATATCTCCCCCTGGATATTTCTATGGCTGCTAAAATGGTCTCCCTATATTTCTTCACTTCCCACCAATGTGTAGCAAGAATGGGCATTTTTTTTTTTTTGAGACAGAGTCTCCTTCTGTCACTCTTAGACTGCTATGGTGCCATAGCTCACAGGAATCTCAAACTCCTGGGTTTGAGCAAATCTCTTGCCTTAGCCTCCCGAATAGCTAGGACTACAGGCACCTGTCACAATGCCCAGTTAGTTTTTCTACTTTTGTTTTTTAACTAATCATAATTGTGTACATTAGTGCAATCATGGGGCAAAATGTGCTGACTTTATATACAATCTAAAATATTTTCATCGAACTATTTAACATAGCCTTCATGGCATTTTCTTAGTTATTGTATGAAGACATTTACATTCTGCATTTAGTAAGTTTCACCTGTACCCTTCAAAGATGCACCAATGGTGTGATCCCACTGATCACCCTCCCTTTCCTCCTCTCCCTTCCCTTGCTCCTTTCCCCATATTCTTGTGCTATAATTGGGTTTTAGCCTTCATATGAAAGTTATAAATTAGCTTCATAGTAGGGCTGGGTACATTGTATACTTTTTCTTCCATTCTTGAGATACTTTGCTAAGAAGAATATATTCCAGCTCCATTCATGTAAACATGAAAGAGGTAAAGTCTCCATCTTTCTTTAAGGCTGCATAGTATTCCATGGTATACATATACCACATTTTATTAATCTATTCGTGGGTCGATGGGCTCATGGGCTTCTTTCACAACTTAGCAATTATGAATTGGGCTGCAATAAACATTCTGGTACAGATATCTTTATTATGATGTGATTTTTGGTCTTCTGGATATATACCTAGTAAAGGAATTATAGGATCGAATGGCAGGTCTATATTTAGAACTCTAAGTATTCTCCAAACATCCTTCCAAAAGGAATATATTAGTTTGCATTCCCAACAGCGATATAGAAGTGTTCCCTTTTCTCTACATCCACCCCAGCATCTCTGGTTTTGGGATTTTGTTATGTGGACTAATCTTACTGGAGTTAGATGATATCTCAAAGTAGTTTTGATTTGCTTTTCTCTGATGATTAAGGATGATGAACATTTTTTCATGTGCCTGTAGGCTGTGCGCCTGTCTTCTTTAGAGAAGTTTCTCTTCAAGTCCTTTGCCCACCCTGAGATGGTATCACTTGTCCTTTTATTGCTAATACGTTTCAGTTCTCTGTGGATTCTGGTTATTAAACCTTTGTCAGAGGCATAACCTGCAAATATTTTCTCCCAATCTGAGGGCTGTCTGCCTGCTACACTTATTGTGTTCTTAGCAGTGCAGAAGCTTTTTAGTTGATCAGGTCCCAACAGTGTATTTTTGATACTGTTTTAATTGCCTGGGGGGTCCACCTCATAAAATATTTGCCCAGGAGGATTCCCTCAAGAGTTTTCCTTGCACTTTCTTCTACTATTTTTATAGTTTCATCTCTTAAGTTTAAATCCATTGAGAACTTATTTAAGTTAATGGTGAAAGGTGTAGGTCCAGTTTCAGTCTTCTACAGGTCGCCAGCCAGTTCACCCAACACCATTTGTTAAATAGGGAATCTTTTCCCCACTGAATGTTTCTAATTGGCTTGTCAAAGATCAAATAGCAGTAAGGAGCTGGGTTCATCTCTTGGTTCTCTATTCTGTTCCATACATCTATCTCTCTGATTAGTGCCAGTACCATGCTATTTTGATCACTATCGATTTATAGTACAGTCTCAGGTCTGATAGTGTGATTCCTCCGTTTTTATTTGTTTTTATTTTTGAGTAATGTCTTGGGTATTTGAGGTTTTTTATGATTCCATATAAAATGGAGTATCATTTTTTTGAGGTCTTTAAAATATGACAACCGAATTTTAATAGGAATTGCATTAAAATTGTATATTGCTTTAGGTAGTATGGACATTTTAACAATGTTGATTCTTCCCAGCAATGAGCATAGTATGTTTTTCCATTTGTTGACATGTTCAGCTATTTCTTTTCTAAGAGTTTCATAGTTCTCTTTAGAAAGATCTTTCATGTCCTTTGTTAGATAAACTCCCAAATATTTCATCTTCTTTGGTACTACTGTGAAAGGGATAGAGTCCTTGAATGTTTTTTTGGCTTGGCTATTGTTGGTATATATAAAGGCTACAGATTTATAAGTGTTGATTTTGTAGCCTGAGACACTGCTACATTCTTTGATCACTTCTAAAAGTTTTGTAGTAGAATCCCTGTTGTTTTCCAGATATACAATCATATCATCTGCGTAGAGTGTAAGTTTAATCTCTTCTGATCTCATGTGGGTACCCTTGATAGCCTTTTCTTCCCTAATTGCAAGGGCTAAAATTCCATTTCAATGTTGAAGAGCAATGGAGACAATGGGCAACCTTGCCTGGTTCCTGATCTAAGTGGAAATGCCTTCAATTTAACTCCATTCAATACAATATTGGCTGTGGGTTTGCTGTAGATGGCCTCTATTAGTTTAAGAAATGTCC
>CAUYON010031853.1:0-42319 GCA_963573935.1 Arctocebus calabarensis
AATCCCCAAAGGGGTCACAACCCACAGGTTGAGAACTGCTGGCTTAAGCCCAGGAGTTTGAGGTTGCTGTGAGCTATGATGCAACAGCACTCTACTGAGGGCAACGGTGAGACTCTGTCTCAAGAAAAAGAAAAAAGAAAAG
Organism: Arctocebus calabarensis; assembly: GCA_963573935.1. Taxonomy (NCBI): domain Eukaryota; kingdom Metazoa; phylum Chordata; class Mammalia; order Primates; family Lorisidae; genus Arctocebus; species Arctocebus calabarensis. The sequence goes on from CAUYON010031853.1 coordinate 143, forward strand.
GGGGCTTGAGGGGATGAGATCTAACTCTCAATGGAAAGACAACAGGACTTATTTCTTCTTGGAGAAAAATATATCTCAGATTGCATGTGAAGCCCCCACACTGTACCCCATGATTGAACTAATGTACGCAGCTATGATTCAATAAAAAAATAAATAAAAAATAAAACCACACATTGTATCATAAAAAATATATATATATATTTATAACATTTTTTTCTACAAAGGCTTTCTAAAACTGCAAATTTTAGGTACTCCTGCCAATTTTTTTTAATCCAGAACTAGTTTCTAGTGATTTGCTTATGTCTCTCAAAGCAAAAAAAAAAAAATGCCATGTAGAGGCAAAAAATAAAAACTGCATGTTCACATTGGAAATTGGAATCCGTTTGAGAGTGGGAAGAAGGCACTGAGGGAAAAAAAAATTCAAAATGTTTGGAAGACAAGCTGTTGTCCTTGCCCTTCATAGCCCTGAGCTTTGTGTCTGCTTCTGACCCTGAATCCATGAGCCTCTGAGACTGTGGCCAAGGCAGAACCTAACACACTTCAGGTGTTCCCAAGGGGCAAATGATGCTGATGACAATTGCAGCTAAGGGGACGGCCCTGCCTCTGGGCGCTCAGTGTCTCTGTTCTGTCTGTCAGCCTTCAGTTCCAGCCTGGCATTTCCTCAGCTCTGTGGTATCTCACAATGCTTTTCTCAATCTTCCCCTGCCTGTTATGCAACGAAAAGGCCGAAAGACACAAATTCTCTCACCCTGCAGGGCACCGCTGCCTTGTTAATAGACAACAGCCTCACCGTGGTTTCTAAATTCTGTAACACCACATCATCACCCTGAAGGAAGGAGGAGGTAAGCAGAATAGCAGAAGAATAATGTGGTAAATGCAATGCTGGCCTGTGTTTCCTTCCAGAAAAACTAAATTAAAGCTCCGGTGGAAAATATAAATGTTAGACTGAGATGCAGACTCTCCTCCTCTGATCCCTCAGCATTCACCTGCTCTGTCCTGTCTCTGCCTGTCTGACCTCATCCCAACTCCAGCAACTTGTACCATGCCTTCCTCCCCAAATGACGTGCATGGCTCTACTTACTCATGGGACACTTTGGTTACTTCATCTCCTCATTGACATCCTGCTTTTTGTCTGTCCTGATCTACTACTATTCTGATACTCAATCTTCAGAATTACATCGTCACCATTTCTCATCAGAGTAGTCAATGAAACCTAGAATTCCAGGGATTTCATGTACTTAGCAAGTGTCCACAGAGCTTGTTGTAGTACCTGTGCTACTTTTAAGTCACGGTTTTCTTTCACAGGCATATATGAGAGTCGGTGCTGCAGGTGTCTCTACGTTCATTGGCAGTGGGTGTTAGTTCTTGCTCATCAACGCAGCCTGTTTTTCCAGATGCACACATACCAAGTTCCCACCAGTTGGCACCTTAGTTATTTAACATGCCATCCATGCGCTGCTGGGTAGAGAGGGAAACTTGGCTCAGTGGAGAACTAAATCAGTCCTCCAGCCTGTCACTTCTGCTTTTTCCCAGCAGGCAGTCTTACAAGCCAGCTACCCAGCGTTTTGTCTCTGAGTCTTTGGCTGCCCCCTCTTCCTTACTTCAAAAAACAGCAAGCTTTGCAGCACACATTTTCTCCAGGTTCTTGATAACATTCTTCCTACTGGTGCTTGGCAGGGTGCAAGTGTCCAGAGTACCTCAGCATTACTTTTGGTTGGGGCCATATCAGGCAAAGTCATACAAACTACAATCAGGTAGATCTCCAATTATTAAGTTATTTATTGAAAAGAAATTTTTAACATTTTGATGAATCAAACTCTTTAAAGATGGATGTACAGTGAGAATCACTTATCACCAGGAGCCTGAAGTTGCTTGCTTTTTCTAGTTGTTCTGTGGTCTCTCTCATGCGGGGCTCATAGGGTTCCTGCTTGACAATGACCTGGGATATTTTTGTAAAGCACCTACCTAGAGAAGACTTTTGGGAATCTGAAATATTAGTGATCTTACCTAGGAGGTTCTTGAACTCACCATGTTTCTGCACTAATATTTCTAGAATAAGCTTATATTAACTTTTGCTCTTTTAAGAAATCTCTGAGCATTGTCAAAAAGAAAATTGATGTTGCAAGTGCTCTTGTTACTTGAGTTAATAATAAATATTCCCCCTAGAAGAGGGGTGCATCTGTCAATCAAAGTCAGTTAAACTGCTATATGTATGGCCATTTCTGGGATGGCCGAAGAAACAGTGACGGTGGGTGTTTTTTTAACTCTGTCACTTCAGATCTGCATTTATCTTTTGTCACATGGTACTTGTCCTGCAATTTGGATTTCCTGCTTCTAGGTGGCAGTAGTATCTCCCTTAGCTGCAGCAAGCACTTTTTGTTAGGTAAATATCTAAGCTCCCTAGAACAAGCTTTTCATTTTATTTCTTAAAAAACCTTTCTGTAATTTGATAACCCTTTGCCTTGCTCATGATGGATTTATTCCATCTTTTTCCTTCTGAATATTTGTCTTGTGCTGGAATAAACCACAGGCCAGCACAGTATCTAGAAACTGCTATTGCTGTACTCATGACTGTGAGCTGGCTCATCTGCTTTGTCTCCTGGCGCTCCAGTAGTATTTTTCTACCATCAGTTCTCTCAGGGGAGATGGCTCATGCTGAGAATACAGAAGCACCTGCAGGCTGTCTTTATGCTGAAGCTTTGCATTTCTGTGGTTTATTCTTCAGACATCAGAAGGAGTCTTCTTTATTTCATTTTTCTACAAAAGACATTAACATCTTACTCTTCTCCTCTCCCCAAAATAATTTCCAACTATAAATTTAAATTGGGTTGTAAATTACATGTAAATTCTAAATACTATTTACATATAATGGCTTTTGTTAGCTGTGCCCAAGAAAAACTACAACTCAACTATTGGGAATATATATTTTTTCGGAAAGACTCTCTATCTTATACCATAACAAACTTTTTTTTTAATTGAAGCAAGGTTTTATATAATTTAACTTCATTACATGCTAGCAGCTTTTAACACAAACAGGCAAAGTCTTTTTCCCTCAAATGTGTAAAATCAGAACATAATACATGTTTAAAATCTACACATGTGTGTTCATAGTTGCAGCATGCCCCATCATGTCCAGAGTTGAATTTCCTTCTGGAAGAGAAAGCTTGTATCATGAATTGGTCTCAGATTTTAGTACTACCTAAAATGGACATGATCTCACTTGCCAGGAATAATAGATTTTACAAGCTCTTGAGCCCTGATAGTCCTAGTAACTTCAGTCCCCAGTCTTTATATTCCCAGTGGCCAGTCTAAAATAGAAACTCATTCTAAGGTAGTCAAGAACCTAATATGAAGTATTTAACTTCACTTAAGGTACAAGAGTTGGGAGGGAGGTAGCCCAGTGGGATTAGCATTCTATAACCTTAGGATAGGTATGGGAGTCCTCTCTTCTCAGATAGTAATGAAGTATGGGAAGAAAGAATTGAATTTGAAATTTAGAATTTGTATCTTCTTCCAAGCAGTGTGATTTTGCAGAAGTTTCAGCCTTTCTGGGTCTTTTTTTTTTTTCATCTGAAAAATGGCTACAGTCTCATTCTGAAAATGGTTGAGGTAAAGGTTAATTAAGATAGTAATTATAAAAGTACCAATGTACTCAGCCCTAATATGAAGCTAATTTATAGCTTTCATATGGAGGCTAAAACCCAATTATAGCACAAGAATATGGGGGCAAGGGCAAGGGAGGGGAGGAGATGGGGAAGGATGAGTGGAGGGAGGGCAATTGGTGGGATCACACCTATGGTTCATCTTAGAAGGGTATAGATGAAACTTACTAAATGTAGAATACCAATGTCTACATATAGTGATTATGAAAATGCCATGAAGGCTATGTTAAACAGTTCAATGAAAATATTTCAGATTGTATATGAAGTCAGCACATTGTGTCACATGATTGCACTAATGTACACAATTATGATTTAATACAAGTTAAAAACAATGTAAAAAAAATAAAATGAAATCATGAGTGCTAAAGAAATAACAGGTACTCCTATATACTTTCTCATTTATTACAACAGCAGATCTTTCCCTTTCCAATTTTTTCCTTATCTAATGATAACTTTTTATATCTACTACTGATGCCCACTTTTACTGAGAAAACTAAGTAATTTGAGCAAAGAAAGTAAATTATTCTATTCACAGCCTTCTATCTGAATATAGAAATCAGAAAAGAGCCACAGTGAAATCAACCACAATATTTTTTAGCCATAGGAAATTAAAATGCCATAAAAGATAATTTAGTGTGAAAAAAATAGCTCTAGCAATCAGGTAAATAATGATATTCTAGTGGCATGTACTAAAGATAATCAGCTTTCCATTGTCCAAAACAGATTTTGATAGAAAAATTATGCATTTCATGTTTATCTCAAATTACAATTTAACATTTTTCAAAAATATTTGGTAATAAATTATCTGTTTACTTGTTTAAATATTAGAATATGTTTTAAGAAACAATTATCAAAGGGCTTTTAGGAAAAAAAAACACTGCTTGCATGGTTTTGTAAAACAGCAACAATTTATAAAACATTGTTAGTTTCTGTTTGTTAAAAGTTAATAAAAGCAAGGGGGTTAGGAGTAGATGGACTAAAGATACTGAAATATCTAAGGTAAGGTATCATTAGAGGCAATGTGGAAGAAAGGAAAAAGACTCAACTCAGCTCCCAGCTATGTAACTTTGGGTAAAATTTAGTCTCTTTTCGTGATAAAGCAATGAGGAAAGAATAACTTTATTATCCCTACAGAAGTTGAATGAAACCAGGTATCTTAATCCAGGATCCACTAATGCTTCTAATTGTGCCTCTTTCTAAAGGAGAAAGTTCATAGTTTTCTTTGGCTTCTCAAAGTGGTATATGACACCAAAAAAGTTTGTTATCATTGAATTAAAAGTTAATGTTTCCCAATCCTTTGAAGCTATGAACATACATGAAAAAAAACTAGTGTTATCAAAATTGGGGGGAAAAGTGTGACAAAAGACATTTGAGGTACTACCTAACCAGAACCAACACAGAATCAATAATGAAATAGATGAGTGGGGTTCTTCCACATTTCTAATTAACCCAAAGAAATCAAAAGCGAAATGCAAAAATGTCTTAAGCTGAATGTTAATACTTATATGTGTTTAGAAATTCAGATCAGATAGACAAAGACTACAAGTGTAATTGATAACACCTTGTATTTGCATAGATCATTATTTTATTACTTTCACAATCAATTACTCTTCCCTTTTAAGAAGGAAGGGTACATACAAGAATCTCCAATTTACAGATAAGAAAATAGATATGAAGATTATTTTTCCAACGACAACCATTTCGTAACCCTGCCAGGTTCCTGCCTTGTAGGCCAATGCTCTTCCCAATGTTAACAAGCAGTACAAGCTTTCTTACTGGGGATTTACACTGCAAAACTGGCAGAAAGATTTTTACCTCCTTTGTGTGTTCTCTCTGCAATGTTGTTCTGCTGAATCATTTGGGGCTAGATTATAGAAACAAACAAGAATAGATTTGAAATGGTTATCTACAGTTACCATCTCCTAGTTGATCATTAAATATGGAGCAAGGAAGCAAAAGAGCTTACAGTTTAGCTCACTTTTCCATAGCAGGGCCTGAAAGTGGGAAGGGATCATTTACTGTGGTCCCTCCAATAACAAACTGCTTCAACGTCCTGAGGAAGCTCATTAAACCCAAACAGGCAGTAGTGAGAAAAAGAATTCCAGGTAGAAGAAAGTAGAAGAAACAAGGTCTTTAATCACCCTTTTCCCATGTGGACACCAATATCAAAAGTGTTCAGAGATTCACGAAACTCCTCCCCACCACCACAAATAAACCGGCCCGGTGTTGTCTGAAGGTCTTCTCTACGAATGTTTGGCTCTGCAGATACTTGTTCATGAAAAGGGGGAAGCAGGAGAAAGGGTAAAGAGTAATATGAGAAATGGAAGCCAGAATGGGGACAATAAAACCCACAGCACTGCACAGTGAAAGAAACAGCCCAGAATGATCTGACTACACAAAGGAACCAAACCCTAGCGGAACCAAGGCCGCGGGAGGTGGACGCGACTAAAGCTTCCAAGGCCCAGAGTCCACGGACACGCTGGCAGGGCGGGAACCGCGCGTTCCTTAGCAACCCCGGCGGCCACGCCCACCTCCCTTGCACTCCCCAGCCCGCCATCGCCCACCCCCACTGCGAGCGCCATGCGCCTCTGAAGGGGGCCCTTAAATGATCCTGGTACCTACTGGGTCTCCCCGGCTCCGGGTTCCTCTTGCAGAGCCTCCCTCCGCCCAGCCCGCCCCACTGCCGCTCCCGGGTACTGAACGATCGTCTCCTAAATGGTGTAGAGGCTCCCTGTGAAGGTGAGCCCGTTTTGAGTCCCAGGCCCCGAGATTCCTGGGCAAGGTCTCCCCAGCCTCCTCGCACTCCTCGCCGGACACACACACACCTCAGCTCTGCTAAGGTAAAGGCCGACAAACTTCGTGTCCGACTGGAAATGTTGCTGTCCACGGTCCTGTCACTCAGAGGCAGGGGCGGGACGAGCCAGCCACACATCCTGGTTCCCCAAGGGCGGGACGGTTCAGAGGCGGGGCTGGAAGGACAGAGGCGGGACCAGACCTCGGCACGCTCTCCGATTGGTCAGTGTCTCTCCCGCCTCTGCGCCTGTCCTGGACACCAAAGCGCGGACCCTGCGGCCTGGTCTTTCCCTTGACGTGAGGCCAAACCTCTGATACATGTCTGCCAAGGTAACTGTAGAAATTAAAAGCAAGGTCTGTGATTTGTTTTATGAACGTAAAACACAGATATATCTTATTTTCATTACTGAACCATTCCTACCTAACACACACTCCCATCCATATTCTCAGAGAAGCATCCCTAGGTGAAAGTATGGTGTGTGGAAACAAAAGGCATTTATTGGTTGCTAAAGCAGCAAAAAACAAACAAAAAAAATCCTTTTTATATAAATTTTAACTTTCAACAGGAGATCTATCAGTTTAAGAAAGGGAGTTGTTGCAACATGACCAAGAACCAAGGTTTAGAGGTCTATGTTCAAATACTCAGTTTCCACAGCTGCAAGATGGAGAATGAAATAGTAACATGTTAGTTATTAGGAAAGCATTTGACTATTACATTATATTCATGTAATCTTTACAAATCCCAGTGAGGGTTATTATTATCCACTGCCTGTGAACAATGAAACACAGTTTAGATTAAGTTTCTTCAGTCGTCAACATATCTAATTACTTAAAGTCAATTCCTTCAAAAAATTACGCAACATCCAGATTAATTTTTCCTTTGCTTAGGAATAAGTCACCTTCCTCTAAGCCAGTCCATCCTATCTTTTTTTAAAAGCCCTTGAAAAGAAAGTAGCATACAAAAAAACTGAGACAAGTATAAATAGACTTACCAGAAGGTTCTCTAAAGTCTCCCAGGATATCATGGCCAGGAATTGAATCCAAAATGTAATTTTATTTCTGTTCTCCTAAATCATTTTCTGGTTTCCAGTTCCTTTCCCAGAAATAAAGGTAGAGTTAAAAGAGCTTATATTAATACTCTTAACCAGATTTTGTGTGTGTGTGACTTTAAAATAGTACAACTCTTTTTCCTTCTGTATTAAACCAAAACCCAGAAGTGTTTATCTTGTCAGAATCAGTGGTAGTAAAGGAAAAAAAAATACCTCAAGAAAAGTGCTTTGAGATTCAACTAAAATGTCCACCATACTGTGATACAATTGTTGGAATAAAATAAACACATTCCAATTGCAAATGATTTTATTTTCTTTGATCACTGAATTTCCAAATTCTTCTGAAACCTTGCTAATTAAGAGTAACTCTACAAAACTTTCTTGATTTGTGTGACTCACAGTTCCCATTTTCTTTAAGCTTTTAAAAATATTTGGTTTTAGGCTAGACAGAAAGAGTTATGATTATATATTAATAAGTATATTATATAAATAAACAGTATAAGATTTAAATAAAAGTGGTGAATGTATTTATTTGAATTCTTTTTCAATTGCATATTCAAATAAATACAGCAAATGTATTTGAATATTTGCTCATATGTAAGATACTATACATTTAAATAAATGTATGTGTGTAAATATGTAATCATTGAAATAAACACAGCTGTATATACCCCATATGTACTACGTATAACTCCAGATGTTTGAAGCATACATTCAAAATCCTGGAACTCGATACCTTAGTTATCTAGTTAAACATCCAATAAAAAATACTGTGCTACATATGCACAAAAATACATTTTAAAATTGTATCTACTGTGAGGAAAAAAAGTTAGAACAACAAATAATGAGTCACTACCACTACATTTCCTATGAATATATCCTAATGAGAAATTTACTGATCTATAAACTGAGCACTAACCAATTTAGAGTACATGAATATAACTTGCAAAATAATCTTACAAGTGTTTTTTAAAATAATTAAACACCAAAAACTAATGTTTTTAATTAATGTTAATCTCCCAACTAGGATATAATTTCAATATGTAGCTGCTAGCAATTTCTTCAAAAACTTACATGTATATAAAAGGCATATCTTATAACTTTTGGGGTAGGAGATTCTCATGCTATTCACATTTTTGCTATAAATTTTTCGCTTCTATGTTCTGTTCCCAAACTTGGAACATGTTTAATTTGAAATTCCCTCATAGGCACAAATGTATATTAGAAAAAATCATGAAGAGGCAGACACCATCTTTGCCTTGTCCAGGTAGTCACTATCCCTTTCAATAAAAGCCTGGCCTGAACCTCAAAAAAAAAAAAAAATCATGAAGAACAAACATAACTTTCAAAATAAATAAATATATCTTGGAACATTGGACAAGACGTAAATGGCTTAATCTGAAATCAAAACTTCCATATGTATGTTATGAATATGCTTATTTCTTTAGCATATCATGACATATATTTACTTCTGTTTGTGGTAAGCTTAAATATAAATTAGAATCTAATAATTATATGTGCTAACATCTTTGGCCTGGAGTGAATATGTATATAACTTGAAAATTGGAAGAATCAATTTGAACCCTTTGCACAAATTTGTTTTAGTAATCATGAAGCTCAAATATTTTTTAAAAATTATGATTCTACCAAAAATGTATGAAGTCTGTTGAAAATTCTAAAATTTAAAATGTAATATAAAATTGCTTAATCCTTTTCAGTAGTCTGTCCCATGCTTTAAATTTTAAGACAAAGGAATTATCCAGTTTAGCTCTCTAAGTAGCTGGTATCATTTGCTTATGGATCAAACATGATGCTATTTCTGTGCAATTATTCTAGGACAACCTTAAGGAGTCATTAGGGTAAATTTTTTTTTAATAATTTCATTGAATCATAATTATGTACATTGGTGCAATCATAGGGCACGATTCATATACATTCCGAAATATTTTGATCGTACTGTTACAGATAGCCTTCATGGCATTTTCCTGATCACTATATATAGACATTGATACTCTACCTTTAATAAGTTTCACCAGTACCCTTCTAAGATGCACCGTTGGTGTGTTCCCACCAATTGCCCTCCCTCCACCCATCCTCCCCCCTCTCCTCCCCTCCCTTTCTCCTTTCCCTTTGGAAAGATATTTGGAGAATACTTAGAGATCTAAAAATAGATCTGCCATTCGCTCCTATAATTCCTTTATTGGGTATATATCCTGAAGACCAAAAATCACATCACAATAAAGATATATGTACCAGAATGTTTATTGCAGCCCAATTCATAATTGCTAAGTCGTGGAAGAAGCCCAAATGCCCATCAACCCATGAATGGGTTAATAAATTGTGGTATATGTATACCATGGAATACTATGCAGCATTAGGGTAAATTTTTATTTTATTTTATTTTTGTAGAGACAAAGTCTCACTTTATCGCCCCCGGTACAGTGCCGTGGCATCACACAGCTCACAGCCACCTCCAACTCCTGGACTTAGACGATTCTCTAGTCCCGACTAGGTGGGACTAAAGGAGCCCGCCACAACGCCCGGCTATTTTTCTGTTTTGCAGTTCCACCGAGGCCGGGTTTGAACCCGCCACCTTTGGTATATGGGGCCAGCGCCCTACTTGATGAGCCACAGGCGCAGCCAGGTAAATTTTATTCAAAACATATAAGGAAATGCTTCTCATGTGAGTTCATTTAAGAAATTCCTAGGATCACCAAAGTTTATGCTTGAAAGTCTTTGTTTTAACTGTAGTACTATGCAGGTGGCCATGGCACATATATAGAATGAACTCCATGGAAAGAATTATCCTACATTATTAACTGCATAATTCAATGCTTATTTGCTTTTTGGTTAATTGAATTCAAAATTGTCTCTGAAAAACAATTATCTCAAAATATTTTTCACATGAGATAAGAACATATACAGAGAATTATTTCATGTAAGTGAAAGATGGAATCACATACTGCAAATATTCAGAGGATGTAATTTCAAATGTGTATCTGCCAGCCATTTCTTTAACAAATGACATGTAGGTACAAGGCATAACTTGTAGCCACTTGAAAATATTAATGTTTCCTTTTTTCAATATATTGAACCTTTAATATATGTCAATGCCTCTAAAATGTTTCAAAAATCATGATGCCATTTACAGATAATTCAAAAATGGCTTTTTCTTCCTTAGTGTACACATAGGAATAATGGATTTTACAATTGACAGCCTCCTGAAGTGCAGGTGGTGACTCAATCATCTAAGCTGCTTGGATTTTGTACCTTGTCCATCTCAAAACAAAGCCTTTGCATTCTTCATGTCGGTGTAAAAGAGCAACTACAGGAACTGATAAGGTTTTTCCTCTGTCATAGGTAAGAATTAAGGCATATCATCAGAGATGTACTTTTCTCACTTGATATTATTGCTAACTCACCAACATTAACTACATTAAATCACTATATTCCCAGTTATATTTATACCCAAGTTTCTCCCCAACTCCAGTATTCTATGCTTCACTTGTTCTTTTGTGCATAATGATTCACCTCTTTTTAATGTACTTAATAAATAATTATTTTGTGCATTGCTTGGTATGTGTCTCTGCTTCAAGGATCTAAGTTGTTTAAGGGTGGTGATCCTTGTCAGTCTTATTAACTGATGTATTACAAGTTCCAGAAACAGTGCAAAACACCTAATAAACACTCAAGAAATATTTTTTAGTGAATTAATTGTGCATAGTTATAATTAATTCATTTTAATTCCCTATAATATTCTACTGCTTGCATATACTACAATTCACATATCTATTCTAGTATAGGACTTTGGGGCTACAATTCATGTGTCTATTCTGTTGTAGGGCTTTTGGGTTATTTATTACTAACTTTCCTGTAAGATTTTGGAGACTTCCCCTGGTTTATAATTAGGATTAGAATTACAAATGTAGAATGGTGAATATTTTAAATAAAAATATAGTACCAAATTATTATACCAAGGTAATAGTACCAATTGTTTAACGAGTACCATTGTTTTGCCCTCCTAATGGAAGTGTTTCTGAGATACATACATATTAATAGCTTCAGAAAACCGAACTTTGGCTTTGCTAATTTTGTTGCTCTTTATTTCATTGATTTGTGGTCTTATGTTATTATTCCTTTTTTTTCCTACCTACTTGATTTCCTTATTTTATTATGTCCCTAAGGGGGAAACTAAAATAGCCGATTTAAACTGTTATTCATTTCTAATACAGGCACTTAAAGCTAGGAAACTACCTCTAAGAATTGCTTTGGAGTTATCTCATAAATGTTAATATGTTATTTTAATTGGCATTCCTTTGGAAACGTGTTTCAATTTCTTTTTCTTCTTTTATCATTCGTTTATATATTTACAATCTGTTTTTTAGTTTCCAAGTACTTGAGGATCTTCTAATATTGTTATTGACTTTTTATTTAATTCCACTGTAGTTAGAAAACATACTCTGTAAGATTTCAAACTTTTGAAGATTACTGAAAAAAAATGTGTATTGTGCATTTGTTAGATGCAATATTTTATAAATTTGTCAGCTATAGTCTATAATTTTTCCTGATGTTTTAACATATTCTATCACCTACTGAAACACAAGTTAAATTTTCAACTATGCTTCTGCATTTGTTTATTTTTTAATTACGTTAATTTTTCTTCATGTATTTTGAAGCAGTTATTAGACTAATAAAAATTTAGGATTATTGGGGCTTACTGATGAATCAACCCTTTATCATTATGACTTCTTCCCCTTTTTTTAACCTCTGATAACACTTTTTGTGTTGAAATCAACTTTTCCTAAAACTGATAAAGCAAAGCTAGGTTTATTATGCTTATTGCTTTTACTAGATCCTTTTCCATACCTTTACTTTTAAACTCTGCCTTATATTTTCAGCCTATCTCATATAGACAACATATAAAGTTTATTTTTTTGTCTAGTTTGACAATTTTTGTTTTTTTATCAAAATGTTTATTTCATTTATATTTAATATAATTATTAATATAGATGGTTTAAATTCACCATCTTTATATGTTGTTTCTATTTTTCAGTTCTAATATTTCTCCACTGTTTTTTGTTTCTTGCTTTCTTTCATTTTATGTTTAGTCTTCCAGTTTTTCTTTTCTTCTAATAACTTTTTAGCTGTATCTGTTTTATTTTTTTATTAGTGGTTATTTATATAACCACTAATAAAAATAGGGTTAACAAACTATATTCTTAAATCATTGATGAGATTCATCAGTGCTTTATCCATTTAATATTACATTGCTAAGAATAGTCTACCTATACTGCTCCTTCATACCACCACTCAATTTTTCCCCCCAACTCCAACATCCAAAGCTGGAATTCATAGTTTCACATTTCACACACAATACTTTTAACTTCCCTACCATATGTCACACTTCACAAATCTAAGAATCTTTATATGTATAATTCCATTTTTTTTGTTCCTTTGTCTTGTATTATTTGGTTTGTATGTTTGTTTTAAATTATGAAACCTCAACTAAAATGCAAGTAGTTTTGATTTAAATGGTCAGTTTTTTAAAGGAATTAGAAAGAATTATCTTTTATATTTACCATTTCCTCTGCATTTTGTTCTTCTGCATTTCAATGGTATCACTTTCCTTCATATTGCCAAGTTAGTAGTTTTTAATAGTCCAGGTGTGTTGATGATATTTTCTGTCAGTTTCTATTTGTCTGAAAATGTCTTTATCCTCTCTCTTCTTTGAAAGTTACTTAGAATTCATAGTTAACAGTTATTTTTTGAGTACTTTAAATATGTCATGTAATTGTTTTCTTGACTCCATGTTTCTATTGTAAATTTTATTATCATTTATCTTTCTTTTTCTCTGTGTACTCTATTTTTGTTTCCAAATCTGAGTGATTTCAAGATCTTATCTTTAGTTTTCAGCCATGTGATTACCAAGTGACTATGTGTGTGTTTTCCCTTTTGTTTATGTTGCTTTGATTTTGCTGAATTCAGTTTATGAGTCAATGCTTTATTTATATTATTTGTGAAGTTTTTATTCATAGTTTTTTAAAATAATTTTTCTGGCTCATTATAATTTTCATCTCATTCTGGAATTCCTATTATTCGAATGATAATGTGTCACCCAGGTAACTGAGACTGTGTTTGTTTTTCAAGTTTTTGTTTTCTTTTCTTCAGATTGGATGCCCACTTCAGCTCTCTTTAATCTGCTTTTAGCCTTATTTGGTAAATGTTTTAATGCAATTACTGTAAATTTTTAGAATTTCCATCTAAGTGTTTATTTCTCATTCCTTACTGAGATTCTCCAATTCTTCACTTCTGAAGGCAAATTTCTCTTTAAGTCTTCAAACATATTTATAGTAGCCAGTTTAAACACTTCAGTTGTAATTAAAACATGAAGACTTTCTTAAGGTCAGTTTTCATTGACTGCTATGTTTCTGGGCTACTGGTCATGTTTTTCTTTTCTTTTTTTTTTACATGTCTGAAAATCTATTATTATATACTGTATATTATAAATGACATGTTGAAGGAACTTGATTATGCTATATACTTCCAATGATTGATGGTGGGATTTTTTTCCCTAATGACAAATTCTATTATGTCAATATCCTTTGCATTTCTGTAAAGCTTGACTTTATGCTGTGTTAAGGTGGATTTGTGAAAATTCCAAAGTGTTTCCAAAAACCCTTTACATGTATTATACTCAAATTCCAAACTCTGTTTCCCCTTCTGTTCTTGATTTTAAGCTTTGTTAGTACCTGTCTAGAGAGTATATCTTATGCTAGGGTATGGTCCTTGCACCTAAGCTATGTCTTTTCTGGTGTCTAAGTTTTATTCGTGAAGTGTTACTCTGGTTTCTTTGCTCTGCCTAGACGGGAGTTTGATCTCGCAAATTGACCAAAATCTTGGTCAATTTTTTTTTTTTTTATTCTTCCAATCTTATAGCAGCCAGTCTTTGGTAAGCTTTGCAAAGTCTCTTTGTTCTTAAGTGCACAGCCTAGGAGTTGTAGGGCACTCCTAAACAAAATTTTGGACTCCCTGTTCCGTGTATTTTTCTTCTCTTCAACAATCTGCCTGGCAGACTCTAGCTATTTTGATAGCTTTGAACTTTGAAACCTGCCTCCACAGATCAGTGGGATTAATGTACTTTGCTTGTTTTCTAGCTCTTTATGCTGTGACCAGGAAATGGTCCCAGACAGAGAGCCTCAGTGAACCTAGGGCTCATCTCAAGTGTTTCTCTTCTCTCAGGGATCACAGTTATGTGCTATTATTCAATGCCTGAAAAATGTTGCCTCTTTTATCTTGTCCAGTAGTTTAGGTAGAAGGGTTAATATGGTACCAACTACCCTATCATGGCATAAAGCAGCAGTCCATATTGATATTTGAATTTTTGTTTTGTGTCTCACAATTCTGCTAAGCTTTTTAAAATATTATTTTACTTTCTACACAGTCAGGTCATCTATACATAATGACAGATATTTTTTCCTTTTCAACATTTATTTTATTTTCATGCTACAAACTTCTGTACAATAATGAATAGAAATCTTGATGGCAGGCATTCTTATCTTTTATTTATTCTTAAAGGAAAAGCCTTAAATGTTTATTATTAAGAATTTCTTGGTAGTGAATTTTTTGATGATATTCTTTACTAGGTAAAGGGTCTATAGATATTTAATAGTAGATATTGGCATGTAATGGGTATTCTTTGTATTTTGTTTTCAAAGATTTTCTTTAATTTTAATGAATATAAGCTTTAGAAAGTCTTTTTCTGCATATTTGAAAATGATTTTTTTTACTTTATTCTATCAGTATGACAAATTAGATTAATATTTTTCCAATGGTAAAGTATGCCCCAGGCATTCTTCCACAATTTCACCAGGTGCAATTGAATTCCTGGCTGGAGGCCCAGGTGAACAGTTGCCAGTATTCTGGGCTTCAGTGAGTCATTGGGAACTAGAATCTTTTCTATAACCTCAGCATTAAGCCACATAGCATAACACTAACTAGGAGGCTGACAACATCATTTTCTATATCTGAGCCAAGGAAACATGAAAGTGAAGTATAAGAGCAGATAAGGCTGATCCCATGAAGTGCAAATGTAAACAATGCTGACCTCTTAACAAAATGCAAAACTTCCACCTGATCTTCATTGGCGCACAGGACCTGCCTCACAGGGTATGAAAACTCTCCAGGTACACAAGACTCCATACTCAGAAGGTCCCCCATGTTTGGTTAATACTCTATTATTGGCATCTTTAAATTTTTAATAATTTTATCTTTGAACTTAATCTTTTCTACACAAAGTATAATGGGATGATGGAGCATGTACATGAACATAATAGATGTACTTTCGCTACCATTCCTTGTTATCCTACTTACACATAGAGTTCATGATGATCCGTGAGCACAGAATTCTGGTGGCTTCGTGATGCAAGGGAGTTCCATGATACTCAATGCAAATGTGAGGTAGATGTGCAATGGAAGTCACTAGCTTCCATATAGTATTGGTGGAATGTCTGCATATCAATTAGTGAAACAGGAACAATTGAATTCATTCTTAGATTGAATGCAAATAATGCAGATAATGCAAATTGTAAATAAAGTGATTTTAGCAAGAACCATGAAACAGTGGAAACATTTTTAAGAGCTATGAAATATGTATATGTGAGATATAAAATATGAATTGTATAATTTCAGTGATTCTACATGTTAGTTAATGCTTTTATAGTTTCATTTAAATTGGTATCACACAATATCAAGATGAATGATAACATTCTGCTAATAATGAAAATTTGTATTTTTTTCTTTATTTAGAATGCTATTAAGTGGCAAATATAAAACACCATGATAAGTTGAGCTCATGGAAGAAAGCAAAAAGTTTTTTATTACCTTCAATGGTACTTTTTCTTTTTACAGTGGGCTACACATTCTCATTTTGCTCTGGGATCTATAAATTGTGTAGCTTGCCCTGACACCATTTTAATACTGTAAGATTTATAAAGTTAACTCCAATGATCCAGCTTTTAAAGTCGTAACTTAGTAAGGATAATATTTCTGGAGCAAGTGGGGAGAAGGAGAAGGAAGAGAAATACTTCAGGAGAATGCTACCAAGTTGAGTCTCACAGTACGTTTTGTTCTCCTAAAGCACTCTGTTCTTTACCCAAAGAGGAATTCAAATGACCACCACTATGTCTGGGCCTTGCTCAAAGCCACAACACTGTGATGTATTTATCTTATGAAATCACTGGCTTTGGGAAGCTGCTCCCTCCATATCCTGCTGCTGACTTCCAAATCATACTGCACCGACAATCACATTGTTTCTTCCTAAGGATATTTTCCTACCATATGCCTTTTGAGTAATTTGTCAGTTTCACATAAATTGTGAATAAAGCGATTTCTGGTATGACTAATGGATTACTTAGAACACATCATTTATATATTTAGTTTTAAAATGTTTGTGATTTTGCCAGAAATTTTTCTGTTTTTGATTTGTGATTGACTAAAGAATATACTTAATATGATTTTCATTATCTAAAATTAATACCAAAAGCCAAAGGATACATCTAAAAAAGGAAACTATAGACCAATATTCCTTATGACTATAGATGCAAAAATTCTCAAAAAAAATCTTAGTGAACTTAACAAAATAAATTCAGCTGTACATCAAAAAGCATTAATTGATCAGGACCATATGATCCTTTCAATAGACACGGAAAAAACATTTGAAAAAATTCATCACCATTTTATGAAAAGAATGCTTTATAAAATAGGCACAGATAGGACTTACCTCAAAATTATAATGGCCATATATGAGTCATACGACAAACTGACAGCCCACATCATATTGCACAGGGAATAATTGAAAGTATTCCTGCTTAAACTAGAACCAGACAAGGTTCTTCACTATCTCCACTTCTGTTCAACATAGTTCTAGAAGTCCTAGCTAGAGAAATCAAGTAAGAGCAAGAAATCAAATGTATCCAAATGGAGAAAGAAGAGGCCAAATTATTGCTTTTGCTAACAACATGATACTAAGCCTGAAAAAATCCGAAAGATTCAACCCCGAGACTGCTGGATGTGGAAAAAAAAAAAAAAGAAAAGAAAAACTCAGTAAATTTTCTCAGAGTATGAAACACTGAAGAACAAATTGCAGAGGATATAAACATATGAAAAAATACATTATATTCATGGATCAGCAGAATCAACATTGTTAAAAAGGTTGAGGCATTCAGAGTGTTCACATCATTTGTTTTCTTACCTTAGGAATCACTGTCCTTTGCTGCCCTATGGTCAGCATCTCAAAAACATCAATAAATGCTGTCTAATTTTTTTAGTGATTTCAAGTGAAGGTTAGAGCTAATGTTTGTTATTTCATTGTGACTGAGAGTGGAAGTTTTGAGCTTCTCAATTTTATTTGAAAATTTGTACCTAAATTTTGGAGTTCAGGAGGAAGGCTCATGTATAACCCAATGATTTGTATTACCACTATAATCACATGACAGCAGCAAATCACATGATAGCAGCAAGAATGCGGATCACTTTGAAATTAAAGTCTAAGGACCTCAATGTTTTCTTTTTCCAAACAGAGTCTCACTGTAGTGGCATAGCTCACAGCAACCTCAAACTCTTCAGCTCAAGCAATCCTCTTTCCTCAGCCTCCCTCTAGCTGAGAATATTGGCGCCTACCACAATGTCCAGCTATTTTTAGAAATTGGGTCTTACTCTTATTTAGGTTGGTCTCCAACTCCTGAGTTCAGGTAATCCACCCGCCTCAGCAGCCCAGAGTGCTAGGATTATAGGTGTGAGCCAGCACTCCTAGCCCAGGATCTCAGATTTTGACTGCAAACATTGGTAAACTCTAACTTGCAGTTACTATTTCTCAGGCATTTTTATTTTTCCTTTCAGAGTCAGCGCAACTGTAGTCCTTTAATAATAGAAGTGTGAGTATATTTATTTTTGATTTTTAGTTCCTCTTTACATCGAGGTTCCCAGATCAATGTTTGAGGGTTTCTTACTAAATTTCCCAACTTAAGGGGGCTCTGGTCTCTAACAGCTGTGAAAACCACTGGAGTTTCCAGCTTTGACATACACTCTCAGAGCATGGGTAGATTCAATATTCCTGCTACTTGTTGAAATACAGCTGTTCCAATTAACAATTACTGCAAAACACCACCACAAATCTAGTGGTATAAAATGACAGTAATTTTACTTTGATGGAAAATCTTGTGGGTTAGGAATTTGGACAGGTCTCAATAGAAAATGCTTGTCTGTTCCACAATATCCCTTATCTTAACTGGCATGTCTGAACTGCTGGGGAATGACTCAGATGGCTGGCAGTTGGAATCATCTCCAAGCTCTTTCACACAAATGTCTGGTACCTTGAGTATGAGATGAAAGCTTAGTTGTGCTCAACTGAGACTGTTAACAGGAGGGCCTGTACATAACCTCTCAGAGTAGCTTGGAATTCTTGCAACATTAATAGGGTCACATTATAGAAGATCTATGGAGTAGAAGAAATTGCTGTGGCAATCTTTGGAAAATACAGTTTACCATATACTCTCATATTTTTTTCATATATTCAACATTTTTAGTTGTCTTCACCATGAAGAATTTACTGTGTAGAACTACAAAGATCAATCTGGATATTTAGGCCTAATAATATTACCAGATGTAAAACTCTAAGCTATGTATATAAATGTATTTTAGAATCAGTTTTTAAGTTTCTGTTAAAATCTTATTGTTATTTTGATGGGTATTGCACTGGTATTCGTTATTGATTTTTAATTTTTTTTGCAATATCAAGTCTTCTTATTCTTAAATATACATATTACTAGTCTTTTTATATCTCATTAACTAGTGTTCCATATTTTTTCCATTCAGGTCATGTATATTTCCTTTTAAGTTTTTTTTTTTTAATATCATAGTTTTTGTAGTTCATGAATGGCATCTACTACATTCTACAATATCTTCTAATTGGTTATTACTGGTTTGTGGGAAGCTTATTGATTTTTGTTTATTCATCTTTTATTCATCCATTCAACTTTCTTTAATTTCTTAGCTATTTCAAAAGTCCATACTACCCAAAGTGATTTACAGATTCAATGCATTCCCCCATCAATATACAATGTCATTTTTTCACAGGTTTAGATGAATAATTCTATACCTTGTCTGAAATAAGAAAAGAGCCTGAATAGCTAATACAACCTTAAGCAAAAGTAACAAACTGGGAGGAAACCCCTTACCAGAATTCAAACTATAAGACTATAGTAAAAGAACAGCATAGTGCTAGCATAGAAATAGCCATAGGCCAGTTGACCAAGACAGAGAATATAGATATTTTAATATAAAACCAACCACATATTGCCATCTGATCTTTGACAAAGTAGAGAGCAATATATGATGAGGAAAAGAATTCCTGTCCTATAAATGGTGCTGGGAAAATTGGATAGCTACATGTAGAAGATTGAAATGGGATCTATATCTAAAATTAACTCAAGATGGATTATGGACTTAAATATAAGACATGAAACCATAAGAATTCTAGGGAAAAAACTGTTGGAAAAACATTTGTAGATGTTAGCTCAGGCAAAGAATTTATGAAGAACACCCTAAAGGAAATCACACCAACAATAGAAATAAGTGGTACTCGATTAAATTAAAAAGCTTCTGCACAGCCATGGAAACAATCATCAGCAAATAGACAACCGACAGAATGGAAGAAAATATTTGGCTGCTATACATCTAATAAAAGGTTAAAATCAGAATCACTTTTTATGCTTTTAATATAGTATATCATTAATATATCTCTTTTCCTTGAACAAATCATTATTTAGGATCACTTTCTTTGATTATTTTATGAATTTAAAAGGAGCTTGAAGCAATGCTTATTTTTGCAGTTAATTTTTTATTGTCTTGCAACCTTCATGAATATGGCCTATATGAGATCAGTTTTGGATAGCTTTTCGAGTGTTTTTTGTGTATGTGGTTTAGCAAATCATTTCTTTTTTCTTCTGCTCTCCCATTTGTCCTAATTCTCAGTTATAATAAATTTCTATAAAATTATTTGTGTATTTATTAAATCAAATGTGTTTTATTCAAATATAAATATCTTATGCATTACATATTTCATATCTCAACAAATCCACTGTTTCTAAAAGTAGATATTAAAGGTTTTCATTGGGATTGTGGATTTATCAATTTTTGTGTATCATTTAGTTTCACATTATTTATATTGTAAGTATGCTGATGGTTGCATGAAGAACCATAACTACTATACATTATTAAAATTCCTATATGTTATTAAATTAATAGGAAACATCACTTTTGCTCATTTTAATGCTGCGTACTATAAATTCTATTTGGTCAAATATCACTATACTTTTTTTCAATTTTCTTTTATTGTTGGGGGATTTATTGAGGGTACAAGAAAAGGATACACTGATTGCATTTGCAATTAAAATCCCTCTTATAATTGTGTCTTGCCCTCAAAAGGTGTGTAGCACACCAAGACCCCTACCCCCATCACTCCTTCCCTCTCTCTGCTATTCCCTTCTCCCACTCCCCTTCCGTGTTGGGGAAGATTCCTTCCTCCTCAACTTTTTGGAATGATTTCTGAAGTATGGGAATAAGCTCTACCTTGAAGGTTTGATAGAATTCTGGCATGAAGCCAACTGGACCAGGGCATTTTTTGGTTGGAAGATTTTTGATTGTTCCTGTAATCTCAGTGCTTGAAATTGGTCTGTTCAGGAGCTGTTTCTTCCTGCAGAAGTGAGCATTATTCTAAGAGTTAGCTCCAATGCTGAGGATAGTAAATCTATAAATTCTTTTCTGTATCTCCATATATCTTAACTTTATTCATTTTGTAAATCCCCAATAAATTGAAACCAGATCAGTGCTGGTGGTTCTCGTAGAAATGAAAGAGACATGTGGACACATTTTTTTGTTTAGGTAATTAGGGTATTTCTAGGTGTAACACATATACAGCTGCCCCAAAATTACATCTTAATAAGAAAAATGCCTCTATGCTATAGTGCTTTATGAGTACTAGAAGATTTTTAAGAACTTCTTATGGTATAATTTAAGTGTAAATTTAGTGTAATTGATATAAATTTATTCAGTTAATCTGAATTATGAACAGGCTTGATTCTCCTTAATATTAGTGAATACTTGTAGGTCACAAGTCGTTGTTTAGCATTAATAGAATTTATCCTAAAATACATATTTTAAGTATGATTTTAGGCTCCAAATTTTGTCTTTTACACATTTATAATATGCTTTCTTTATTGTATATTAAACATGACTTTTAAAGTAATGTAATGGGAGTTTGGAAAACACACAAATAAAAACATCTTCATAATCTCAGTACCCTAACATAATAAACAGTAGCATATTTGTGCATTTCTAATCCTCCATTTAGACCAACCACCCATAATGATAGTTGGAAAGGTGAATATGTCTATTACAGTTTTGTGTTCGTCTTCACTTATAACTATAAAATTAGCATTTCTGGTGTTGTGCTCCAAGTGTGTATATGTATGTTTGTGTATAGCTTCAAATCTTTTATGAAGGAAAATTAAAAATTATGAATACATTAGTTCCCAATTCAATGCCCTTGACTCCGCTCTGCTTTTTTGTTTTCTAGAAGTAACTCCTTTTCTTTTCTGTTTATATTTTCAAAGTCTTGCCTCGTGTATATGTCTTGTTAGACACATCTTTGTATAAGATGCATGTACATGCACATTTGTATACGCATACATGTATATCTGTGCACACACTGAGTATTATCATGTATTTAAAAAATGTACTTATGTATACTTACGTGGGACCTAAGTATGTGTGGGTGCTCTCTTCTATTTCCTTTGTTTTGTTCCTCCTACTTTTCAGTATCGCAGAACTAAGACTATCATGTACAGGTGTGTGCCCAGAGCACAGCATTGGTGTAGGTATCTGCTCTTAGGCTTTACTAGTCTCATCCTAGTTTCTGCCCTGACCATAGCTTTATAGAAACTTTTAGTATTTAATAAGCTGAAGTCCTGGCTATTCTTGGCCCCTTCAAATGAATTTTGAAAAAACAACTCACAAGTTCTATTAAAAGAAATCATTGGAAATTTGAATTATATGAAATTTTAGATTAAAGGGGGGTGGTGGTGGACATTTTTGATATGTTGAGTCTACCCACCTGTGCATATGTTGATTCCAACTATTGATTTAGGTTATTTTTAATGTCTCTTAAAAAATCAAAATTTATTTTTTCTGTAACATCTTGCTGGTTTTTCATTCAGTTTATTTCTGGCTGCCTTTTGTTATAGCTAATGTGATTTTTTTTTTTAATTGTAGTTTCATTCTCTCTCTCTTTTTTTTGAGACACAGTCTTACTTGGTCGTCCAGGTTAGAGTGCTGTGGTACCATAGCTCATAGTATCCTCAAACTCTTGGGCCAAGTGATCCTTTTCCCTGAGGTTTTCATTTTTAGTACAAACAGGGTCTCACTCTTGCTCATGCTGGTCTCAAATTCATAAGTTCAAGCAATCCATCTGCCTTGGCCGCCAAGAATGCTGGTATTTCAGGCATGAGCCACCTGCACCTGGCCTACACCATGTTTCTATAGTTGGTATATATAAAAGTGTTGATTTTTGAGCATCCCATCTTTTTTTTTCAAACTTGCTGAACTCTCCCATTAGTTTTAAGAGTTTATCTACAGATTCTTTGGGATGTCCTATGTAGACAATTGTATTATCCGTAGTTACTTGGTTTCTATACTTACAATTTAATGGGCATGTGATATTTTCTCCATCATTTAGTTTGCTGTTGAATAAATGAGAAGTTCCTGGTGTCTTCTGTTTTAAATATAATTGTAGTATGTACCTTCATACATGTTATTTTTTTTCCATCATTCTAATTAGGATTCATTTCTGTAATTTCTGTGAAAAGGTGTGAACATATCTTTACAGCTCAGGATATATGTTGCCAAATTGCTTTGCCAAAAGTTTGGAATCCTTTCATAGTGCCGCTGCCAGAGGTATATGTGAGCGTCCATTCAACCATACTGATTCTGAATTATGGAAATCATACCTGGGATGCTATGAGAATCTTCTGGCTGATTTCTTGTGTCTGTTCTTACCCTTATTTAATCAGTCCTCCACACAGCAGCCAGAATTATCTTCAGACATTTAAATCAGATCATGTGATTCTCCTGCTGTGATTCATCCTTCAATGGCTTTCCTTTAGATCAGTGATTCTCAACCTTCCTAATGCCATGACCCTTTAATACAGTTCCTCATGTTGTGGTAACCCACAACCATAAAATTATTTTCGAATTTTATGGTTGGGGGGGGGTCACCACAACATGAGGAACTGTATTAAAGGGTCACAGCATTAGCATTAGGAAGGTCGAGAACCACTGCTTTAGATGAAGAATTTAGCCTCAACTTTCCACCAAGCCTTCTGTTCCTGGCCCTTCCTGGTGTTTTAAACGTCTCTTCTTTTGCTCCCGTTTCCTACCTCAGGGCCTTTGTACCTGTAGTTCCTTCTGTTTACAATACTCCCCAGATGATCATATGACTATCTCTCTTACCATTCATGTTTCTTGCTCAGATATCACCTCCCTAGAATAGACTTAAACAGCTTCCCTTTCAAAAATAGCCCTTTTGGGTCACTCTCTTTTCTCTTACCCTACCTTGTTTTCTTTACTTTAATTTTTCTTTATCTGAAGTTACATAATCTTGTTTATTACTTACATTGTTAATATTGGCTTCTGCTAGTAGAATGGAAGATCCTCAAAGAAGGGCTTTGTCTAAAGTATTATCATTATATTACCAGATTTTCTAGTAGCATAAAGAAAAGTTAAGAGAAAAAGGAAAAATTAATATTAATATTTTTAACTTGATATATCTAAATTATTTTACAATATAATCAATGGAAACATTATTAGTTATTTTACGTTCTTTTTTATTAAGTCTTAAAAATCTAGTGTTTAATTTACATATATAACATACCTTGGTTTGTATGAGCCACATTTCAGAAGTTCAGTAGCCACGTGTGACTGGCACCTACCATAGGGACAGGGGAGGGCCAGAACAATGCCTGAGACATGGGAAGAAATGAATAGATACTTGCTGAATGGGTGAACAAGTGAGTGAGTGAATTTCACTTTAGCATGTGTAAGTAATGAAAACCTGAGTCAATTTAAAGGTGATATGAAGACCCCCCAAAAGGTGATTTATTGTCAGAGGAAAACAAGGCAATAGCATCTTCAGTACTGAAACACTATTGTGGTATTTGAGTGATGTTGTAGCACCTTTATTAAGGCCCTTATGGGCTGAGCATCATACTAGGGACTGAGAATATGAAGAAAAATAAGACAAAGTCCTCATAATATCTGAATTGGTAAGCTGGTAAGAACTTGATGCCTAGGTGGTGCCCGTAGCTCAGTGGGTAGGAGAACAGCCACATAACACCACCAAGGCTGGTGGGTTTGAACCCAGCCCAGGCCATCTAAAACAACAATGACAACTGCAACAATAACAACAAAATAGCTGAGCAATGTGCGGTCATCTATAGACCCAGCTAATTGGGAAACTGAGGCAAGAGAATCGCTTAAAAATCCAAGACTTTGAGGTTGCTGTGAGCTGTGAGGCCACAGCACTCTACCCAGGTGACAGCTTGAAACTCTATCTCAAAAAAGAAAAGAACTTGATGCCTAACTGTATTGTTGTTTGTATTATTGAAACAGTGGTGTGTATCATGTTAATTTCATTTTTTAAAATTTAATTTAATGCTTTTTTTTTTTGGAGAGAGTCACTTTGTCACCCATGGTGGAGTGCTGTGGTATCATACCTCACAGCAACCTCAAACTCTTGGGCTCAAGTGATTCTCTTGCCTCAGCCTACTGAGTGGCTGGGACTACAGGTGCCCACCACAACACCTGGCTATTTTTATTGAGGTGGGGGTGGGGTGCGGGGTCTTGCTCTTGCGCAGGCTGGTCTTGAACCTGTAGGCTCAAGCAGTCTACCCTCCATGGCCTCCCAGAGTGCTGGGATTATAGGCATGAGCCACTGTGATTGGCCTTAATCATGTGTTAATTTTCCCCAGCCATTTATTTAGATTTAAGAACTCAGACTAATAGTTACAGATGCAGTTGTGGCCCATTGAGTCACATTTTATTAAACACATTTTATGGGCACTTAGTATCACGTTAAGGTGCTATGGGAGCACGTTTTTGCCCTTGTACTCTTTTGATGTGTATTTCTCTTTGTTAGATTCCTAACTCACCTGTCCTCTCCTCTAAGCATGATTCTTAAATTTTTCAGCTGTATTTTAGGTGCATTGAGATTCTAAATGGATATCCAATATGGTCTTTCCTTCGTTTTCAACTTATAATTGGCAAGTTCCCATAGGAAAAAATCATTATTGGTACTATAAAAGCACTTCTTATCTGCCACATTTGGGAAATGAAAGTTTTGCAAAGGTCAAAAAAAAGTGTGCCCCCAATTATGATGATGACTTGTACATCACAAATAGTTTAATAGCTTGGAAACTATCTCAGTCTTCCTTAACAGTATAAAAAGAGAAAGGGGGAAAAAAACCCAACTCCTAGTTATTCCATAGCACTCTTACTACGTAGTTTTAAGAAGGATGAAAAGGAGCCCTTTTAAGTGATTGGATCAACATCTATCTATAAACATTCTCTGTGATTTGGAACTATTTAAATTATATAAGCCCACAAGTTTATTAGTTCACCTTTATTAATTTGTCAAGGTTAATGTCTGCATAATAAGTTGAAGATAATTAAAGATTTGTTGGCAACCATCTGGTGGTGTTTACTCAATACAATAAGTTTTATAACTCATCTTGTAATGTTTCCTAAGGAGATTTCTTTGCCACTGAACTAATTTTAAAAACAAAAAAGCATGCTGTTGCCTTAGGTGATGTAAGAATTCTTTTCCTTAATCTTCTAGCACATGACAGCCTATTAGGGAGATCAGATGATATATCTCTAAGAAGCCCAGAGTGTGTTTGCAGACGCTGTTGAGAGTGGGGTGATGCCAGCCGGTCAGACACATGACCTGGCCGTTCCCCCTTCTTTCAGCAATCTGCCTTGCCAGGCAGTCTGCCACGGGCATCTGTGCTAATTATTCTGCCCCAGCCACAGAGCTGTGGGCGCTACCCTAGGAAGGATGCCCTCTTTGCTTTCTTGATGTGATAGCGGATCTGCGTTAGGGAAGTGAATAAGTGATGGAGCCCTACTAAGTGCTGCCTCTATTATTGATTGATAATGCAGATAGAGGCGGAGTGAGGGAGGGGTTCTCAGGCCTCTGTGAATACCTGCTTCTAATTCCAGTTTCATCTGATCTCCGTTGCCTTGCCCCCTTTCTAAACCTCTCCTTCCTTTCTCTTTCTCTGCAGTATCTTGTCGCTCCTCTGTCCCTCCTTTGTCCCTACAGTGAGTAGTTACTGGGTGCGCTCCATTCCAGTTCGAAGCCTCTCTCACCTCCATCCCTTTGCCTCCATTGCCAGGGTCACTCTTACTTTTCACCAACGGTTTCCTTTGCCTCCTAACTGGCGTCCCCTGTTCTCCCGCCCTCCCTTGCCCAAGCTCACGTCGGCTCGTCCGTCTCCAGTGGCGCTGCACGGCCCGCAGCCACCGCCTGCCTGGCACCAAAGTCAAGGCTCCGAGCTGGGCTGTCCGCAGGCGCCTCCTGCGTGCTGGGAGGCCTGCACGCTGCACGTGGCTGCTGGCCTTTCCTGCCCCCCCAAAGGGGATGGTCCCTAAACAGAATGTCCAGTGCCGGGGCAGCTGCCCTCCGCACCGCGGTCCCGCCCCTCGCTGGGATGAACTCCCACCTTGACCTTCTCCTGTCTTCGACCTTTCTGGAGGTTCTCGGAGCCTTTCCCCTGGTAGAGGTTCGCCACCTAACATCGGAGACCCCTCCTGTCAGTTTCCAGTCAGCGAGGCCCGCTTTGAGGGCCCCTGCAGGACCCGGGGAGCCCTCGGCATCCGCCTTAGGCTTGTGACACTCCCTGCTGCGCGGAATGTCCCTGCTCTGATTTTGTTTGCGTGTTTTGTTTTTAATCGCCACCCGGAGAACCGCAATCTTCTCTCTCACTTCTGGCAGATCCTCAGGGCTCTGAGTGTGCCTTAACCGCGCTCCACCTGCTCCCTACTTTTTGCCTTAATTTCTCGTCATTTCCGTGAACTGATGCTTCTGAGCTGCCGGTTCTCATCTTCAGCAGTGGGGGTCTTGAACACTGGTCCCGGCCCGGAGCAGCTGATACAACTATCTGGGCTGCCTGTAGGCAGAGGCTGTGCGAGCGAGCACAGGAGCCCCCTTGCTGAACATGCTGAGAGAAAGGGTGCTGCTGGCACGTTAGGAAATCCTTTAGGGAGAGGTGTTTCGTTTTCTTGTGAAAGGCAAAGATGAATCTTCAGTGGAAACCATACTTTAATGCAGAGAGCTCTGACAAATGTGGGTAAAGAACATTAGCCTTAGAAAGGCAATGCGATGCTCATAATTGTGGAAATTATTTCACCTTCCCCCTTTTTGTATATTAAGTTGATTGTATGTAAGGTTTATTCCTGACATCGAATTTATAACTTTTTGGTTTCAAATGTGTAACAAAATATTATGGTTTTCAATTTTAATTATTACCAGCAGCATTTCCGTTAACTTTTTTCCTCAAGACTTTTGAATAGAAATACTATATGTTAAATATTTCTCTTTTGTCAGTGTTTGCACTTGAAGGTAAACTTAACATGAACTATGTTCTTTGGTTTCTCTGATGGTGGATTGACTTAGGAGTCTAATATTTAGTGTTAAGTTTTTATATATACCAACAAGAACAGAGACAAAGGAACATTATTTGCTGTTAAATATCTTTTCTGATTGTAAAAATAAGTGCTTATTGTAGATAACTTTGAAAATTCAGGAAAACATAAAAATGAAGATGACTATTGTTTCACCACCCCACAAAAAAGTTACTTCAACTTAATGTTGTGTATATTACATAAATATTGTAATTTTAAAATTACATTGAAATTATGTTGGACATGCGGTTTTTAATCCTACTTTTTCCTTTTGACATTGTACTGTGATTACTTCCTACATAATTTTGTTTTAAATATGGCTTTTCATGATTGTGTGCTTTTAAATCATGAACGATTATAACTTACTTAAGGAACCTTCTGTTACTTGATATTTAAGTGTGTTTCGTTCCATTGCTTTAAAATTATTTCTGCTCATCCTCAAGATATAGATACCCAGTGAATTTCATAAGAAAACACAAATTAATTAAGCCTGCATCTTTGATTTAAATATGCATGCAGTATTTCAGACATCAGAATTAAGGAGATCAATTGTGTTTGATGCAGGCATTTAAAAATTAAATGCATGGAAGGAAAGGAGCAATTTTACTTGCCTTAATGTTGGGCCAAGTTTGGAGACTAAAGCATCTACAGACCATTAGCTCTAATACTTCCCTCTTGAGACCACTTGTTGTAATGAGCTGTCAGTTATTGTTCATCTAAGTGTAGTTAAAGGGACCACTGGGCTTACAGTTTAAAAGTCAACATTTATAAATGTGCAGGAATTGAATTATAAATGTGGTGGTTCGATGAGGGTGGACTGTATCAGCTCCCTGTCTGGATGCAGTGTCCAGCCTCTGAAGATGGTAGTGTCCATTGAAAAAATAACAAACAGTGAAAATGTTATACCCTTGAGCATATGACTACACATTTTTTGTGTTCATAAGATATAGTTTGGGAAAAAACATTTTTTAAGCCAAGAGTTATGGATCGATATTCTTTATTAAACATGTAATGAATTAGTTCAACTAATATATTGGAGTGAGAAGAATAGAAATTGGAGGTATTTAAATATACCTTGTCATTATGTGTCACTTAGTGAAGTTATAACCTATTATGTATATATTTTTTAATCAAGCATTAGTTTCTAACAGTGCATGCATTTTCAAAAATCTGTGTACTTTTTTTTTTGAGACAGAGCCTCAAGCTGTCACCCTGGATAGAGTGCAGTGGCATCACAGCTCACAGCAACCTCCAATTTCTGAACTCAAGTGATTTTCCTGTCTCTGCCTCCCAAGTAGCTGGGACTACAGGCGCCTGCCACAACACCTGGCCAGTTTTTGGTTACAGCCATCATTGTTGTTTGTCAGGCCTGGCCTGGGCTGGATTCAAACCTGCCAGCTCAGATGTACATGGCTGTTGAGTCACAGGCGCCGAGCCAAAATCTGTGTGCTTTTAAAACTCTTTACTACAGCTTATTAGTATGGCATAGCTGAACAATATACATATTTCACATTTTTTCATGTTCAAAGATTCATTTTGCTATAAATGTGCCAATTCTAAATGATCACTATGTGAAGAAACTCCTGGAAATAATTTTTTTTTTTTTTTTTGCATTTCAGCTGTTTAATTTTGTCTTCTGAAGGTCAATATTTGTGGTATGTGAAAAGTTCCCTTTAAATTTCTTTCTTTCTTTTTTTTTAATACAAAAGTAATGCTTATTGGAATAAATAAGGTAGATGAGTAAAAAGTAAAGATTTTTTTAAATTCTGCCCTCTTTCTTCATTCTCATGGTCTTGCCTAGAGGCACTCACCATTGAGAATTTGGTGAATATTTCTCCAGATCTCTCATCCAGACTTCTCCAGATAGGTAAGAGGGTAGATGCTGATATTCAGATGAGAGCTGGATTTTCCTGTATGTGTCTACAGCACCTCATTTCCATCACCTAGTATGCATAAACAGGATAACACAGAAATCTACAGGTGCTGTGAGCTGTGATGCTACAGCACTCTACTGACGGTGGCATAGTGAGACTCTATCTCAAAAAAGAAAATATATAAATATGTCCTTTCCTTCACTATGTTTAAAGTATCAAATGACTATTCTATAAAAGAGGTGTTTTCTGGCAAAAAATAAGATCTTGGCAAAGATGTGGAAAGAAGGGATGCTTACACACAGTTGGTGGAAGTGTAAATTAGCACAACCTTTATGTAAAATAAGATGGAGATTTATCATAGAACTAAAAACAGAACTACCATTTGATCCAGCAATCCTACTATTGGGTATCTACCCAAAAGAAAAGAAATCATTGTATCAAAAAGATAGCTGCACCTGTATGTTTATTCCAGCAAAATTCACGATAGCAAAGATACTGTATCAAGCCAAGAGTCTTTATCAGTGGACACTGGGTAAAGTAGGAGAATCATCTGAGGTCAGGAGCTTGAGACCAGTCTGAGCAAAATCAAGATTCTGTTTCTACAAAAAAAACTATAACATTAACCAGATGTGGTATGTATGGCTGTAGTCCCAGCCACTTGGGAGGCTGAGGCCGAAAGATCACTTGAAGCCAGGAGTGTGAGGCTGGAGTGACCTCTAATGACCTGTTACTGTGCTCTGTTCCAGGCAACAGAGTGAGACCCTGTCTCAAAAAACAAACACACTCATAGTAACCTAAATAAATTTTAAAAAGATGAAAACAAACAGATAAACAAAAGCAACCAAACGTAAGAGAAAAAAAGGCTGATGTAAGGTCTCAAGTGTACTTGAGTGTCAGAAAGGTTCTTGGAATTATGTCCAATACACAAACTCCCTTGGCCATTCCCCAGGGAGAAATAGTCCTGATCCTTTTTAACATTCTGCTTTATGTGGAGACTTACATCTGCATGTATGGTATTGTCTTCTTTTTGTTTGTTTGTTTGAAGACCGAGTCTTACTATGTCGCCCTCGGTAGAGTGCTGTGGCGTCATAACTATAGCAACCTCAAAGTCTTGGCGATTCTCTTGCCTCAGCCTCCCAGGTAGCTGGAACTACAGGTGCCAACCACAATGCCTGACTATTTTTTTGTTGCAGTTGTCATTGTTGTTTAGCTGGCCTGGGCTGGGTTCGAACCCGCCAGCCTCAGTGCAGGTGGCCGACGCCATAACCACTGTGCTACAGGCACCAAGCCAAGGTATTATCTTCTTATAGGAACTTTGTTTTGCAGTTAACTGACAAGTGTCATCTTTGTAATTGACAACTTTTATATCCCCTGTATTTGGGTTTTTAATTGTGAAGGATTTATATTACTTACAAGCACATAAAAAAGAAACGTTGAAGATTGCCTAGGAAATACATTATAGTTTAAACCTCCCCAGAGAGATGCTTTATAAAGTTAAGTCCAGGCCTATTAATTTATTTCAAGGGATGCTCTCTGGATGCCTCAGGTGCACTTGACTCCATCAGTTCACCAGGTGTGTCTTTAGATGGCATTTCTGCTTTCAGACCAAGGAGAACACTGTGATCCAGTTTTTCTGCTTTTTGGAACAATCACTAGTTTTAATGTAATAAAAATAAAACAATTGAATGCTTATTGTGATATCTGTGAAATTGTCATTTTCTATGATCATTCCAAATATAATTCATAAAACTAAAACTTATTTTTCATGAAATTAGGAACAGTTTATTAAAGATTATATGTCTCATTTTGTGCTTGGTGTGAGATTTAATGAATGTGTGCAATAAGAAGCAATAATGGATTCAATGTGGTTGTTTTTTTTTTTTTTTTTTTTTTTAGACAGAGTCTCACTATGTCACCCTGGGTAGAATGCCGTGGTGTCACAGCTCACAGCAACCTCAAACTCATGGGCTTAAGCAGTTCTTTTGCCTCAGCCTCCCAAGTAGCTGGAGCAACAGGGGCCTGTCACACACCTGGCTATTTTTTATTGGAGTTGTCATTGTTGTTTGGCAGACCCGGGCCAGGTTTGAACCTGCCAGCCCCAGTGTATGTGGCCGGCACCCTAACCGCACAGCTGCAGTTGCCGAGCCATGTGTTGTTTTTTATAAAACGATTTGTCCCCTATTTTATTTCATTTTGTTCACCTGAGGTGAGGGGTAAACTAGTGTTTCATCTTTTCCTAACCTACAGCTTGGCAATTTGGGGAATGAGGACTATTTGTAGTAGGTAACCAAATAAAAAAGTCTCTTTCTATATTTATACATGCATACACGCATGTATGAAAAGGGTTTATATATTTTATTCTTTTTAGAAGAGGTTTCATAGTATAAAATTTAGAAACTATAGACCAGCATAAGGAGAAAATAAAAACGTGTATTTTCACCATCTAGTCATAAGCACTGTTGATTTTTTGGGGCAGTCCCTACCTGTGTCTTGTGTTTGTCTCAAGACACATAGACACACATAATTATATTCAGTCCTTAACTTATTCCTCAGGTCAAATTCGTTTCTTGTCTGCTGTGTGCCAGGGACACCGTGAGGCAATGGGGACACGGCAGTGAACAGAACAATTCCTTCTTTTCCTGAAGTTACTTTGTTCTAGTTGGGGAAGATAAGCATTAACCCACAGGTCACTGCCTGTCTGGAGGTGGTGAACGCCATGAGGAAAGTTAAAAACAGGACAGGGGACAAACTGTGTGTGTGTGTGTAGAAGTAAAGATAGTAATGGCATTATGCAGTCCACACTTTTTGTAACCTGCATTTTTAATTAAAAAAGGTAGCACAGGCTCGGCGCCCGTGGCTCAATGGGCTAAGGCGCTAGCCACATACACCCGAGCTGGCGGGTTCGAATCCAGCCCGGGCCCGCCAAACAACAATGACGGCTGCAACCAAAAAATGGCCGGGAGTTGTGGTGGGCGCCTTAGTCCCAGCTACTTGAGAGGTGGGGCAAGAGACTCGCTTGAGCCCAGGAATTGGAGGTTGCTGTGAGCTGTGATGCCACCGCACTCTATCCAGGGTGACAGCTTGAGGCTCTGTCTCAAAGAAAAAAAAAAGGTAGCACAAACATTTTCCATGTCATTAAATGTTCCAAGCAAGCATTATTTTGAATGGTATACTCTACTTTGCCAACAATGAATGCGGTTTAGTATTTAACTGATTGTCCAGTATGGTAAACTAGTGTTTTTCTTTTTTAAAATTGCTTTTATGAGCATTGTGAATGATATTGTAAGGAATATCATTCACTGAAAATACATGTTTTTACACATGCTAGGATAAATTTCTAGTAGAAGAATTATTGCATCAAAGAATAATCATGTTAAGACTCTTGATAAGTGCTGATTTGTAACTCATTTTTCTTTCACTCCATATTTTCAGTTTCAAATCCAAGTAAAAGTAGATAGTAGTCTCTGTATTTAAAGAACTCTGTACTGAGGGATGTAGCATACTACTTTAACACATTACTTTAAGTAATTTGTTATTTTTTTATTTTTTTGTTTCTGAAGTCTGATTCTTCTTGTGGGTGAGAGGGCTAATGCACTTATAATTCCATCGTTGCACAAGCTCACAGAGTCCTATTGTTGCTTACAAAGTTGGTATGAAATGAAGGAAAAAAGACATTAAGCACAACAAACAGCAGCCTTGGAAATGCAAGAACGTCAGAACAAGTTTCAACATGTCATTTCATTTGCTTTTTTTTTTTTTAATAGGCCTGAAAAAAAGTGTAGGAATATTGAACTGCATTACAAAAGAAGCATTCAGTCTGATGAGAGAATCATTTTCTTCTTTTAGCTTGCCTTGTGATGGATTTTTCTATTCCAGCGAAGTAAAATAAAATTTATTATTTTAGATAAAAATTTCTTCCTTTGCTCCCGCCTTCCACTGTCTTTCTACAATATCTGTAATGCTAATGCTGACTATGTTGACACACTGACACAGCATCTCCTCTGAGCCAGATACAGCACTTCCCCACTTTAAAGCCGGCGGGGGTGGGGGTTTTCCATGAGGGAAAGTAGATGTTTAAACACCCAGGTGCTAGAAGTCACCAGCTCTAACCCTTTGCAGAAATCATAGAGGTAGGAGGGCTGTGTTAGGCCAGTGCTTCTCAAACTCTAAGGTAGGCGGGAAGGGGGTGGGGAGCCTTAGGCCTTGGGGTCACACATGACACGCAGCTTTCTGGATCCTTGAGTCTGGCTTTTTGACTGAATCCAAATTTTATAGAACAAATCGTTTTAATAAGGGATTTTTGAGGGGCCGCACTTGGGGATCTGGAGGGTCATGTGTGGCCTTCAAGCTGCAGATTCCCCTCCCTGTGCTGAGACTCTGGTTTCTAACCTGCTCCTGGGGAACGCTCTGGAATGGATCACACCTTGACTATCAAGGTGATGAGAGGCCTGGGCACAAGCCTGCTGTTGACTGTGTGGAGAGTGGGAGCCAGGGCTCCAGCCCTGTGGGCTGCCCCAGAGCCTCTGGTTTCCACAGGTGTTCTTTCTGCCCACGCCCATGCTGTGCATCCTGGGAGAGCCACCCCTGTGATGAGATAATACAAGATTTGAACTTTCTTTTTTTTGTGGTTTATGTATTTTCTAAGTTTTCACCAGTGATCACATATTATAATCAGAAAAAAGTGAACTAATTTATTTTTTAAGTAGACTATTTCCCTCCTCCAAATCTTAACTGATGATTCTTGATGGGTCTCTTTGAAGATTTCTCGATCAAGCCTTGATCTCTTTTAAGATCTTCGACATAGTTTTAGAGTAGACACTTTTAGGCACTCTGCCCATATTAAGTAATTTATCTAATTTACTTTCTGTTGTGATGGTGGTAAAATACACATAATAGTTTTCATTTTAACAGTTTTTTTTTTTTTTTTTTTAGACAGTGTCACTCTGTCACCCTGGGTAGAGTGCTGTGGCATCATGGTTCATAGCAACCACAAACTCCTGGGCTCAAGTGATCTTCTTGCCTCAGTCTCCTGGGTAGCTGGGACTACAGGTACCTGCCACTATGCCCACTTAGTTTTTTCTATTTTTAGTAGAGACAGGGTCTCACTATTGCTCAGGCTGGTCTGGAAGTCCTGAGCCAAGCAGTCCACCTACCTTGGTCTCCTAAAGTGCTAGGATTACAGGTGTGCGCCACCATACCTGTCCCATTTGCAAAACCAAAGCTCTAGATCCACTGAACAATGACTCCCCATATCTCCCTCCCCAGCCCTTGGCCATCACTGTACTCTTTTCTATCTCTATGAAATTGACTGTTCTAGGTTCCTCCTATAGGTGCAATCAGACTGTTTTGTCCTTTCATTTCACTTAGCACACCGTCCTCGAGGTTTTCCTATACCGCAGTATGCGTCAGAATTTCCTTGCTTTTTAAGGCCGAATGATAATTCTACTCTGCGTATCCTGCGTTTTGGTATCCGTCCATCCTCTGGTGGACACTTGGGTTGCTCCCACCTTTTGGCTATAGTGAGTAATGCTGCGATGGACGTGGATGTGTAGGCCTCTCTTTGCATTCTTGCGTAGGCACTTAGCATTTTTTATGCTCAATTTCCAACTGCCTGCATCTATGTCTCCTTACCTGAGGGCTTTCTCTGGCTACCCGTTCCACTCATAAAGGCTGAAAAGTCAGTGCCTCAATTGAAGTAGGAGCTGGTACATCCTTTGCCTCTGGAGTGGGATAACTGGGTAAGTGTACTCTGCACATCTGCAAGAGCTCCCCAGTGGAATCAGACCACATTCTACCACACTGGTAACTTGCTTAATATCACACCCTGTGCTGGCTTCCTTTCTTCGTTTGTTTCCCCACTCTCCTACTGTTGTTCCCTGAAATCACCTCTCAAATAAACTCCTTTTTTTTTTTTTCCAAATCCTACTTTAGAGTATGCCTGAGATAGTTAAATAGGTACACTGTCAATATCTCTTTACACCTAGGAATATCCCCTTGTTGGAGAGCAACAGTGAGATTTGGGTATTTGTGATGTATTCCTAGTCGTGTGTGTGTACATATCCGCCTTTCTACCCCATCCCGGATGTTCAAGAGAAAAGGAAGTCTGTTAATGTCAGCATTTAAACCTCCTCGCAACATTTGATACATGAAATAGTTTTTCATAATTCTCTGTTTGCTTCTGTACTATCTCCATGACATATTCTTCTGATTTAATTGCCTTACATGGAACTAGATCCCAAAGAAAGAAGAAAAACAGTTCTGCAAACAGATCTCTTGGTTAAGATAGTCGTTTTCTATATATAGACTTTGTTTTTTCCTTTGGAACTTTTCTTGGTTGTATCTAGTTTGTAGTTCTTGGCTCATTTTGACATCCTCTGTGTATTGTATTTTTAATATAAAATTATGTATTTAGTGACGAGCTTGGAAACAAATTAAGCTCTTTGTACTACCTTGTTGCTACTCAAAATGAAAATTCGAAACAGTGGGCAGTGTTAAGTCAGAGCTCTGCTTTACAGTCTTTGAGGGAGTCTAGCTTCTAGCAAGGTGTGAACTTTCATTGATCTTTCCTTGTTAATGTAGTGCCTAGTTAGAGCATTTACATGCCAATGCTATTTAAGGCAGCCTCTGCGAACTGCAGAGTAAGCCTTGCCATTCCCAAGGGAAAATGCCTGACTTTCTGAAGTCTGCAGCCAGTTACCTCCCCCCGCCCCCAAATACAAATCTTTAACTATCTGTATGATAACATGATAAATGCATGCATAACTTCAAAATGTCTGCTTAGATCTTCTTTTGAGTTTAAAAGACAAATGACTATAATTGATGTGTCATCTAGCTGGTTTGTAGGAAATGAATAATTTTCGAGGTGGAAAGTGGTTTCAGGTACAGAAAACAGTAATGTCACAGCAAGTGTTTCCTCCTTGAAATCATTGAGAGATGATCATAGCAGATGTTTTCTGTGTTTGGATTGTTTTCCCATGAAACTTATGGATGACGTTTGCACACAATCTTATAGATGAGTTCCAAGGTTAGGAGCAAATTTAATGGATCTCATGCGTTGGCAATCTTTCTTGTTGACTTTGCACAGTGGTAACTGGAAGAAACTCCTTTTCAAAGGTAAGGTGAACTGAAGTTGTGATCAGACAAGCGAGAAATTAATGTGAAGTCCAGGCATAGCAAAGTTGGTCATTGTTTCTGTGTACTAACACAGACTGTCGTGTTCATGATGTGCCTTGGAACATAGGAGAGTAATTTGGAGAAAATAAAGTCCATTCTTCTTTGTGAAAGGAGTCTCTGAGAGTTTCCTAGGAAGGCAGGCTCTGTCTCTTGCCTTTTCTTCAACGGTGGGCTACTTGGCCAGCATGTAATGGCATCACATGAAAATACATGAAACTAGAGCATGCTTAGGAGTGGTGTTTATAGGATGTCTTTACATTATTTTCATGATTCAAGGAGCAATGACTGATTTTTTTCCTGTGACTGGATGAGCTTTGTGCTGGAGGTGGCTGAGAATGAAGAATTCTTTCTTTCTAGCTATTAATCTTTCTTTCTATCTATGAACAATCAGTTGATTTATTAAACAATTGATTACCTGGTTTATGGACCTATCTTCCTCTCTCCCTCCCTCCTTCCTTCCTTCCCTCTCTCCCTCCTTCTTTCTTTTTTTTCTTACTTTCCTTCCCTCCTTCTCAACTAAACTCTTAAACTCAAGCTAGAGTCAAGTAGCTGCCTAGAAGTTGAGCTCTGAATCTTCCCTTGGGTCCTCACTGATGTGAAGTCACTGAATCTCTGTGACCTGTAACTTCTTCCCTGGTGGAAGGAAGGGATGAGATCGGCTCCTTCCAGGGCAGAGGGCAGTTAGGGGCAAGGTTCCAGCTGCCCCCGGTGGACCCAGCTCTTCCACTCCTCTCGTGGTGATGGCGGCGTCTTACTGAGCCTCACTGTGCCTCTATTTCCTCATCTCTGAAATTAGAGTCACGATTGTACCTCCCAGCTGTCTGGAAGAACAAATGAGGTAACACAGGTAAATTGCTTAGCACAGTGGCTGGCACATGTTAAATGCTCCCTACACATTAACCTTATTATTATTATGATGTAATTATCTATCTTTTTTTTTTTTTTTATTGAATCATAGCTCTGTACAATAATTCAGTCATGGGGTACAGTGTGCGGGTTTCACATACAATCTGAGATATTTTTATCAACCTGATTGACATAACATTCATGAGATTTTATCATTTACTATGTGAAAACATTTTTGATCCATATTTAGAAGTTTTCTCCTGACCCTTTAAATATGGACCACAAGTGTGATCTCACCCTTTATCTTCTCTCCCCCCTCCCTCTCCCCTTTCCCCATCTTCTTGTGTAATAAATGGGTTGTAGCCCTCACTTGAAAGATATAAATTTGCTCCATATTAGGGGTGTATACATTGGATACTTTTTCTTCCATTCTAGAGATACTTTGCTAAGGAGAACATGTTCCAGCTCCATCCATGTAAATATGAAAGAGAATAAGTCACCATCTTTCTTTAAGGCTGCATAATATTCCATGGTATACATGTACCGCAGTTCATTAATCCATTCGTGGATTGATTATCTATTTTATCGTACAGGTAGATGCCCAGCCTCCTTTTCCGTGTCCCTGTCTGAGTGAGGAGGCCGGAAAGAGCCCCGCAGGCCTGGCCAGCGGTTCATCTGTCGCAGCTAGAGTGTGGATGCTTGCAGAGCGGAGGGGAGAAAGGGTCAGGCTACATTTGTGTTTCGTATTCAGCAGGACGCATGAGGGACACACTGTCTCCGCAGAGGCGTGGACTCTCCCCAGCGTGATTCCTCTTCTGGAGGCTGGGAGGGACTCATGTGTACTCTGTAAAATCTTCACCTTTTCCCCTCAGGGATTTGTGCTTCTTCCTTTCCTACATTGATGTGATTTACTCTAGGGGCTCACGTATCCATTGGCCAGGCTTAGGGGGATGAGGTGCCCCATTTTCTTGCGCTTACCATGTGAGAGCGAGGCAGCTGGATGTGGTGCGTAGAGCCCGTGTTGGTTATTGTGAGTCATCTACCTGGGTTTGCTTCCAGCTGGTGGTGACGGCTCAAGCCGCTCTCCCCCTCGAGCTTGTGTTTCTTTATCTGTGGGATGAGAAAGGAGGTTTAGCGTTCTTAGGTTTCTCATGAGTTCCTTTGTCCATCTGGTGAAGCCCCTATGGATCGTTCTTCAAGTAATTTTTTCTGAAATGTACAAAATAAAATGCACAGGGTGACAAAGGAAGCTATTATATTGAAATTCAGTTATAAAAATAGTAAGTGATGTGGGCTACGATAGTATATGTACATATTATTCACACACAAAATGACACAGTAACTACTGTAACTTTGAGTTATTGATTAGCACATTTTTGTTGTTGTTGTTGGGACAGAATCTTGCTCTGTTGCCCCAGGAAAAGTGCAGTGCGTCTTCATAGCTCACTGAAACCTTAAAATCTTGGGCTC
Organism: Arctocebus calabarensis; assembly: GCA_963573935.1. Classification (NCBI taxonomy): domain Eukaryota; kingdom Metazoa; phylum Chordata; class Mammalia; order Primates; family Lorisidae; genus Arctocebus; species Arctocebus calabarensis. The sequence continues at coordinate 39,803 of CAUYON010031853.1, forward strand.
AAGAGATCCTCTTGCCTTAGTCTCCTGAGTGACTGGGACTACAGGTGTACACCACTATACCTAGCTAACTTTTCTATTTTTACTAGAGAGGAGATATTGTGTTTTCTCAGGCTAATCTCAAATTCCTGAGCTCAAGCAATCCCCCTGCATCGGCCTCCTGCAGTGCTAGAATTACAGGTGTGAGCCACTGTGCCCAACACAAGCACAGTATTATTTTGCAATATATATAACGATTCCTATGTGATGTGAAAATACATGAAATTTTCAATGAAAAACAAGTCACTAGTGCTGGTAATACTTTTGTAGTTTATAATTTATATTCATAATCGGAGAAAAAGCCAGACTTCCATTTCAAGTTGGTGAAAATAATTATGTAATTATTTTTCCCATCCAAGTTTACAGAACCCCTTATTATATCCATGGACCTCTTTGGTGATCTGTGAAAATGAGGTTATTAATCTTTGGATGAGGTGACTTAATAGGGGTTTTCTTTTGTTGATTATATGGCTATCCAATTAGGTAACATTCTCCATAATAATAAAAGATATCCAGGTAAAGGAAAAATCCCAAAATTGCTATATAATTGGTAAAGCTCGTGTCATTGGCTCTGAGAAAAACCAACGTTCAGGGACTATGGGAGGTGCTTTTATGTAAAACACTTGTACTTTTTCACATCACAGTCTTTTTGCATTTAGGAATGCTGGGCAGAACTTTAGCACTAATAAGGGAAAACATTTTAATAGAACAATTATCATTTTAAAAACCCACAAAACTGAAAAATGTGGCACTGAATAGGTCACAAAAAGGACACCTGTTCATAGCAACAGAGCTGAAGGGAGAGGCAACGCGGAATCTTGTTGGACTCAGCTCGACGTGTACATCAGGCAACTCAGAATTTTCATCGGTCTGTTCATGTCTGCTGTAGATCATGAAAGTGATGTGAATATTGATTTTTATTTGGTAGAAATAAATTTCCGGCAAGGAGGTGAACTTACGAATGAGGGAGTCATAAATAGCGAAGTTCGACGTGCTAATATTTCTCTCTGGACCTGCGGTCTAGTGTGACACGGCCTCTCTTTGCATGTGACCTTGGTTTAGTTACTTAACTAATCAGAGTCTTTGTTTTCTTATTCATGGAAAGAAGGCGAAAAAATAGTAGATTTTTCTTAAACTAACAGAAGTAACTTTTATGGATGTGAAAGCCCAAGGAATAATACAGTAGTCAGTTCCCGTCCCCACTGTGCCTCCTGTGCCAGGGACACACAGAAAACCATTGAGCTGGGTATCCGAGGGACCCTTTCCCTCGTCCTATTAAGTTTTGTTTTACACATTTGCAAATATTTATGGAACCCAGTACAGTTCTTGATACACTGTATGTACCAAAAAACTTTTGTCAGAACTGTTCTGAAAAGTGTGCTACAAATGCATTTTGTTTATAATTCAAAGTAAAAAGGTCCTCTGCTAGTTCTGAGTCTTCTGACGTTTCTTTGAGTATTGAGTGATCCAATCTTTCAAACTCCCGTGTTGTTTGAAACATGTCAAATTCATTTTAGGAGCTTATTCTAAATTTAGTTCACCTTGGTCTGGACATCCTTCATCTAACTGGGAAGGACCTCCTCATCGGCCATGCCTGAGGGTAGCTCAGTTGGAAGCCAGTGCGCCCACCCACAGGGCATTCAGATGGACACCCAGCATTTCCATAGACATCTGGGGTTGTTTCTACTATTGTGTCAGAACCTTGTTATAGTCAGAATGACTTTCCCCTCTAGGAGTGTATTTTCATATCTCACATATGCAAAAATAGTAAAATAATAAACAGTATGCATTAAAACAATCTAGAAAGGAACTTCTGCTAGTTTGAGTAAAGCAAATTATAATTTTACATATGAGAATTGGGTGTGATTTTTCTTTTTTTTATATTTTATTTTATTTTATTTTTTTCTTTTTATTGTTGAATCATAGCTGAGTACATTAGTGCAATCAAGGGGTACAATGTGCTGGTTTCATATACAATCTGAAACATTTTCATCAAACTGTTTGACATAGCCATCATGTCATTTTCTTAGTTATTGTTATGAAGACATTTGTATTCTGCATTTAGTAAGTTTTGTCTGAACCCATCTAAGATGCACCATAGGTGTGACCCCACCATTTACCCTCCCTCCACTCATCCTCCCCCCTCCCCTCCCTCCCTTGCCACTTTCCCCATATTGGGTTATAGCCTTCATATGAAAGCTATAAATTAGCTTCATAGTAGGACTGAGTACATTGGAGTACTTTTTCTTCCATTCTTGAGATACTTTGCTAAGAAGAATATGTTCCAGCTCTATCCATGTAAACACAAAAGAGGTAAAGTCTCCATCTTTCTTTAAGGCGGCATAGTATTCCATGGTATACATGTACCACAATTTATTAATCCATTCGTGAATCGATGGGCACTTAGGTTTCTTCCATGACTTAGGAATTATGAATTGGGCTGCAATGAACATTCTGGTACAGATGTCTTTGTTAAAATGT
>CAUYON010031855.1:0-16844 GCA_963573935.1 Arctocebus calabarensis
GTTGTGGCAGGCGCCTGTGGTCCCAGCTACTTGGGAGGCGGAGGCAGGAGACTCGCTTGAGCCCAGGAGTTGGAGGTTGCTGTGAGCTGTGATGCCACAGCACTCTACCCAGGGTGACAGCTTGAGGCTCTGTCTCAAAAAAAAAAAAAAAAAATCTTAATAGGCCTTATAAAAAAAACTATTAAAATGAAGATTTCAGGGTGGCGCCTGTGGCTCAGCGAGTAGGGCCATATACCGAAGGTGGTGGGTTCAAACCCAGCCTTGGCCGAACTGCAAAACAGAAAAATAGATGGACATTGTGGCGGGCACCTGTAGTCCCAGCTACTTGGGAGGCTGAGGCAAGAGAATCGCCTAAGCCCAGGAGTTGGAAGTTGCTGTGATCTTTGTGACGCCATGGCACTCTACTGAGGGCGATAAAGTAAAATTCTGTCTCTACAAAAAAAATGGAAAAAAAGAAAAAATACAGATTTCAGGGTGGTGCCTGTGGCTCAAAGAAGTGGGGCGCTGGCCCGATATGCTAGAGGTGGCGGGTTCAAACCCAGCCCCGGCCAAAAACTAAAAAAAAAAAATGCAGCTTTTAGGCCTGGCATGACACCTGTAATCTAGCACTCTGGAAGACCAAGGTGAGAGGATTGCTTGTGATCAGGAGTTTGAGACCAATCTGAGTGAGATAGCCCGACTTGGTAGCATGTGCCTATAGTCCCAACTACTGAGGAGGCCGAGGCAGGAGGATCACTTGAACCCAGGAGTTTGAGGTTGCTGTGAGCTAAGCTGAGGTCATGACACTGTAGCTCAGGAAGCAGAGCAAGAGGGAGACTGTCTAAAAAAGAAAAAAAAAGTACAGATTTCCAGACCCTACTTCTAGAGACTCTGATTCACTGGGTGTGGCATGTGGTTCAGAAAGATGCATTTCTAACAGACTCTCCCAGGTACCCCAAGGCTCACCCTGAAGCAGCAGTTCCTAACCTGTGGGTTGCGAAGGTGGAGAACCTCTGCCCTAGGGAGACATTCCTATGCCACATGGCTTCTCCTTAACTAGCTGCATAGAAAAGTCACTTCCCCATGGCCAGATTCATTACAGAAATCTCAGGGCCAAGCAGAAAAAAGGGGTGAAACAGCCCCATAAAGGAAGGGATGGGGAGAAGGGCCCCAGGACAGCCAAACCCTACGGGTGCGTACAGGTTGCAGTGCTGAATGTGTTTGCTGTTCATTCGGGTTTGGTTTAAAACCCTGGGTGCATCCCTATTAGCTGTGTGATTTGGGGTTAGTTGCTTGAGTCTCTGTGCCTCAGTTTTCTCGTCTATGAATTGGAGCTAATAACTCCTACCTCATAGATGGCCAGGAGAGCTGAATTAGGTGTGTCAAGAGCCTGCACAGAACTGCGCTTGAACAATGGAGAAAGCCCCGTCTCTCCTTAGTAGGTTGCATGCACACCTGTCTCCACGCCTTTGCTCATGCTGTTTTTCCTTCCTGAAAAGTCTTTCCTTCATCTTTTCTCTGAACTAAATACTGCTGGTCTGGTCAGCTGTGGGAGCCAGTGGCTGTGGTCTCATTACCTCCAAAAGTGTGCAAGGGGCCAGTTTCAGAGTAGCAGGGAAGGACAGATGTCTACCTCGGCTTACTAACTTCTGTGTGTTCCGACATTTGAGGGTTAACAGGAATTCTGCCTCAGCTTGCTCAGAACATTCCTACTTGGATTTTTTTGCTTTTTTTCCTTTTCCTGTCACTTATAAATACTAACAAAATCCTGGTGCCCCCCACCCCCCAACCCCATCCCAGGTCCTTTCCCTTGTAAGGGTTTTGAAGGCAGATGGGGACTATCCTGTGCCACCCTATGGATTGGTCTGGGCTGCAGGAAAGGTTTCATCCAGCTGCGTTCTGAAGTCATTCTCAGCAGGCGTGGTGGCTCCTAGCACCCTGGTAGGCCAAGGAGGGTGGATTGCTTGAGCTCAGGAGTTTGAGACAACCTGAACAAGAGCGAGACCCATCTATACTAAAGATAGCAAAACTGCTGGACATTGTGGTGGGCACCTGTAGTCCTAGCAATGCGGGAGGCTGAGGCAAGAGGATTGCTCAAGCCCAAGAGTTGAGGTTGCTGTGAGCTGTGATGATGCCATGGTGTCACTCTACCCAGGGTGACAGAGTGAGACTTTGTCTCAAAACATAAATAAATAAATAAAGTCGTCCTCAGCTCGCTGGCCACATCAACCCCTGACTTATTTTATTCTGGAAAGTTTGGATTAGAACTAAGTTAATTCAGTTTGAGGTTGGGAGGAACCTTCCATGACCAGGTGCTTCAGTTCCCAGCAAGCCAGTGTTGGAGCGCTCGCCCTCCCCATGCAAGGCTGCGGCCTCACGGCATTGTGCCTGTCAGTCCTGTCAGTTCTCTCCTTCCTTCAGCAGAAGGTAGCAGGACTCCACTTACCGAGCGGGGATGTGGAGAGTGTGTCTAGACAGAGACACAGACCCTGGAACCCAAAGACCCCTCAGCAGTGGGTGTCAGAGTCAGCCCTCCCCAACCCCAGGTCTGGAGCAGCGAACACTCCAGCAAGCTTGGTTTATAGAACATCACAGTTTGAAAACGGCCTTAAGACACTTTACATGAAAGCCTTGGGTGCTGTATAAGGTTCCCCAGGTCCTTCCCAACTAGGGGCAGTATGCATTTCAGAATCTAGAGAGGGGCTGCAATCAAAACTGGGGACCAGGAGGCCGAGCAGGTAGAATGGAAGGAGGTTGGGCAAGATGCCGTGCTGCTTGGAGCCCAGGTTTGGGACTGGCCGTAAGCACAGAGATGGGAACCCACACTCACCAAGCCCAGTGGCTTGATGATATAAAGGGACTGTCTCTTAGAAAAACTTCCCTACTTGGTGAAGCTTCAAGCTTGTTTCACCTAATATTTTTTGCCTGAATCATTAGCAAAGGGATTAACCCCATCAATTCGAAGGAACCTGGGTGCAGAGTCTGATCTTCACGTAGGGGAAGAAAATGTTTCAAACTGGTGGGGGATGGTTTGGAAGCTGGGGTGGAGGGTTCCCTCACAGGGGCTGAAAGATCAGACTCAGGTGAGGATGGGGCTGAAAAAGGAAGGCCCCATCCTCAGGGATTCTATTCTTCAGCTCGTTGCCTCTTTTCCAGCACTTAGTTTTGTCCCAAGCCAGAGTTGTCTATGGGGTGGGTGGTTTTCTCAGCCTTGTATCATCGTGGTCTCTGTCCTGGCATGTGGGGAGAAGGCTCTGCCAGCTGGTGTTACAGCCAAACTCTCAGAACCCATATTTCAAAGCAATTACTGACCAAAAAAGCAGTCTTAGCTGCACAGCTCATAAATACTTCCAGGCACCTGGCCACAGGCCCCCAAAACTGCCCGTACGGCACCCTGGGCTGGGTTTGGAGTCAGGAGCCTCTGTCCAGGGTCCTTTCTTGTCCATGCAGGGAATAAAGAAGTGTTGTTATGCAAAAGGGAGACTTCTCAGGCACAGGGCCAGAGACCCCATTTCTGCTGTGTAACTGTGGGACCAAGTCAGTTGACCTCTCCGGCCTTGTCTTCCCTGTTTGTTGGAGGCGATGGTGCCTACCAGATGCCAACCATACAAGTTCATGGAGAGAAGCAACTGAGATGAAGTGTGTGGAGGCTTTTGTAAAGTGCTGTGCAAGTCTTAGGGGGGCTGTAAGGACATCCTGTCCAGCCCATTCTTAGAGCCCAAGGTGGTATGTTCAAGAGAACACAGAGGAGGTTGAATCTCCCATCCCTTAATATTGTCAGCCGTGACATGGGAATCTTAATGCCCACTGGTAGAGTTGTTGTGAGGAATAAACGAGATCCTGAGGGTCAGCATCTGGCCAGGACGTGGCACACAGGAAGCTCTTGGTAAAGCCATATTATTAACACCATGCCAAGAAAGACTTTCAGAGTTTATAATGGAAGGTGAGCTTCTGTGACAGTTTGTTTGGGGATGCCGACCCTTACATTAAACACCTGGCGTATCAACTGGAACTTTTCCATGTACTTTTCTGCCCATTTTTTCCTTTGATCTTCCAGCAACTGAGGAGGTAGGCAGAGCAGGGATTTTGGACTCTGGTAGGTGAGGAAACTGAGGAACAGAAGAGACTTTTTGTTTAAGGTGACTAGCAAAAGCAAGAACTGCCCTTCTAACTATGGATTACCCTGAAGTTGGAAATCGAATCCCCAGATTCTTCCATCCTGGGATATAGCCTGGAGATCCAAGTCTGTCCTGGATGGAGCTTTCAGTGAACATCTAAAAATAGGAACAATAGGTCAGCCACGTGCTCATGCCTTTAACCCTAGCACTCTGGGATGCTAAGGTGGGAGGATCACTTGAGGCCAGGAGTTCAAGACCAGCCTGAGCAAAAGTGAGACCCTGCCTGTACTAAAAATAGAAAAATTAGCCAGGAGTGGTGGTGGGCACCTGTACCCCAGCTACTAGGGAGACTGAGGCAGGATGATGACTTGAGCCCAGGAGTTCGAGTGAGCTCTGATGATGCTATCTCAAAAAAAGAAAAATAGTAACATAGCTGCTGTGTGTTCTGGGGACTTAAGTCCTCACAATAACCTAGTAAGGGCAGTGCTGTTATCATACCCATTTTACAGATGAGAAAACTGAGGCACAGAAAACTTGCCCAAGTTTTGGAAACCCAGAGGAGCTGGCTCTAGAGTCTGTGCTCCTTACCCATGTTCTCACCTTCAAGAGCCCAATGTGTTGCAGTCAGCATATTATATAAGGTGTTGGGGTACAGAGATGAACGAGGTGTGACCTTTTATTTTTCTGCAAACGTGCTATGTAGCTTGGGGGCAAACTCCTCCTCTCCTCTAGGGGCCTTACTTTGCCCATCTGGGATATGGGAGCGTTGGATTGTCCAGCTCTAGCAAAAGGTGGTATTTATCTGAGTCCTCAAGAAGGCCTGGGGCGTGGAGTGGCCAACTGGAGCCCTGGGCCAGCCATTGTGTGCTGGGCTCTGTCAGCCAGCAGGGTGTGGCTCCAGCATTGCCAGGCCCTCCCCAGAGAGGAAGTGTCAGTGTTTACAGGAAATGCAGGACAAGGCCTGAGAGGTGGGTGGAGGAGGGGCAGCTGACCACTGTGATCCCTGAAGACGTGTCTGGGCTTTGGTGGGGCTAAGGGTGGGTGCCTCTCTTCCCACCCCAAGGACACGGCTTTTTGTTGTTGTTGAAGGGAAAAAGTCTCAGCTTCCCATAGCCCTCCCCTTCCCCAGGCTTCTTTCCTCCAAGTCTGCCGCACCCTGAATGGCTCAGAGAGCCCCAGGACAGCTGATCCCTCCTCCCCAGGGAGGCTTGGGAACAGTGGCAGACCGATCTGCCTTCTGGTCCCACCTCTCAGGACCTCACTTTCCCCACCTGTTGAGAAGGTGACCGGCTGTTGCCCTTACAAAGCACATCAGAGCTTCCTGCCTCATAAGGCCGGGGACCCAGATGCAAAGGGCAACATGTACAAAGGCCAGGCCAGCCCTGCTCAGCCTGGGAAGCAGTGGGTACAGGTCGGCCAAGAAAGTTCCTTAGAATGTGTGTGAAAATTGAAATTTTGTAAAAATGGGCTGTGTGTTGGTGTTTGGGATTTTTTTTGAGATAGACTCATTTTGCTGCCCTCAGTAGAGTGCGCTCACGTCATCGCTCACAGCAACCTTAAACTCTCAGGCTCAAGCAATTCTTTTACTTTAGCCTCCCGAGTAGCTGAGGCTACAGGTGCCCACCACAGTGCCTGGCTATTTTTTGTTAGAGATGGGGTCTTGCTCTTGCTTAGGCTGTTCTCCAACCAGTGAACTCAGGCAGTCAACCCACCTCTGCCTCCCAGGGTGCTAGGATTACAGACGTGAGCCACTGTGTCTGTCCTCTGTGTCGGTTTATATTTTTTAACACCCAAGTAAGTACTGGACAGGGAACTGCCACTCACTGAGTCCAGGCCAGGGGTCAGGCAGTCTTCATCACCTTTACACACCTTTTCTTACCCTGTAAGAGGAACAGGTTTTATTTATGGGGACAGAAGAACTCAATTTAAACCTTGAGATTGCCCTTTGCTAGCTGTGTCACCTTGAGCAAATCTTTTAACTTCTGGGATCCTCAGTTTTCTCCTCTGTGAAATGAGAAAGGCGTTTCTGTCCCACTCATCTCTGTCAGGATGGCTAGAGGACCTCTGAAGACCCTTCCCGCCATGCCGTCCTGTGGTTTTACATCCAAGCCTGAGGAATTTTGTTCTAGTAACGCACATCTTGGTCATCTCCCTCTGCATTCTGTACAGTCAGACCAGTGGCCCCAGGCAGTCAGATTCCCAAACTTGTGCCCTTTGCCACTATCTTGTGCTGCAGTCCCAGAGATGGCCAGAATGTCAGGGCCAACAGGTGTAGCTAGGCCAGGCCCATGTACCAAGAGTGAGGCCAAAGAGGCTGGCCCCCACTTCTGCCCCGAGTTGCATGAGGCATTTACTGTGTCCCAAAGCCAGAGCCTGAGACACTATCGTATTGGCGAGTTTGGGGCTCTGGTTCACTCATTCTTCTCCTGTGTTACCCCTTAATGTTGTCTACCATTTCATGAGGCTTCTGCACCTCTTCTAGAATTATTTTCTTTGCTGGACCTCTGAGCCTCACTTGATTATCTGAAACGAAAGCCTTCATAGTCACAGCTATGAGTGCAACTAGAAAAGATGGCAGTGTTTGCTTGGGATGGGGGGGGGCTAAGCTGCAATCAGAGAAAAAAAAATCTTTGAAAATTGTCATAAAACTACTTCACACTCACTCAGACAGCTAAGATTAAAAAAAAGAGAGAGACGCTAACAAGTGCCAACAAGGACATGGAACCCTCACAGACGGAACTGTAAAATGATACAGACACTCTGGAAGACAATCTTGGCACTCCCTTGGGTTGTTAAACGTAGAGTTACCATGCGACTCAGTGGTTCCATTCCTCTAGGCCCAAGAGAAATGGAAACATATGCCCACACGAAAATTTGTACACAAATGTTCACAGGAGCATGATTCATAATAGCCAAAAAGTGGCTCGGCGCCTGTGGCTCAACAGGCTAAGGCGCCAGCCGTGTACACCGCCAAACAACAATGACGGCTGCAACCAAAAAATGGCCGGGCGTTGTGGCAGGTGCCTGCAGTCCCAGTTACTTGGGAGGCGGAGGCAGGAGACTCACTTGAGCCCAGGAATTGGAGGTTGCTATGAGCTGTGATGCCACAGCACTCTATTCAGGGTGACAGCTTGAGGCTCTGTCACAAAAAAAAAAAAAAAAAAAAATAGCCAAAAAGTAGAAACAATCCAAATGTCCATCAACAGTTGGATGGATAAGTAAAATGTGATCTGTCCACGCAGTGGAATATTATTCGGCCATAAAAACAAATGAAGCACTGACATGTGCTACCACGAGGAAGGACCTCAGTGTGATGAGGCAGACACAAAAGGCCTTGTATTGTGTGATTCTGTGTATATGAAATGTCCAGAATAGGCAAATCCATAGCGACAGAAAGTAGATTCGTGGTTCCCAGGGGCTGAGGGGCCCAGTGGGCAATGCAAGTGACTTTTAAAGGGTATGGAGTTTCTTTTGGGGGTGATGAAAATATTCTATAATTAGACAGTGGTAATAGTCACACAACTCCGAAGATACTAAAAAGCACTGAATTGTACATTTTAAAAGGGCAAACTTTATGGTATGTGAATCATATCTCATTAAAGCTGTACAAAAAGAAAACAAATCTCCATAAGCCGTTGATGCCGGGTTTTAAGAGGAGAGGTGGGGGCATCATAGGTCAGAGGGTGAGGATGAACTTTTGTTTTTACTTAGTGAGAAATAGAAATTGAATTTTTTTTTTTTTAAAGTCTCTCCTTGGATCATGTTTCTGGGAACCATCACAAGGCTATCCCTTGGCTGACCCTGGGTGCATGATGCATTCCCTCCAAAAGGGACAAAATGGAGCTTCACTGCAGACGTCAAGAGGCCCCAGGCAGGCAGCTGCTCTCAGAGCCGGGCCCCCAAGCCACGGGGCACATACAGGCTGGTCTCAACATGCATCTTCGTATTCTGGGTGTTCTGTGCTTGGACCCATTAGTCTAGCCTCTTCCTCCATTTTACCAATGTGGAAACAGAGGCTCATGGGAATAGTCATGTAGCCCAGTGTGTGAGTGGTGAATGCAGAACCCCTAGTCCTCCTGGGCTCTTTCCACTGTAATGTATTTCCTCTGTGCCTTGTCGTTGAAGGGGTCCATTAACTGTGTCTATGAAGTCCTCACTGTCCCACGGAGGCAGCAGCCCACAGGAGGGGTCCATTCTGATGAGCTGGGAAGTAACAGCAGGAGAGCCCCTCTAGGGCGCCTCTGGAGGGAGCAAGTGTTTGAGTACTGAGAAGGGGCTGAGGAGGATACTGGGGTCAGCAAGGGACAGGAGTTTAAAAATCACTGATTTTTGTACCCAGCCCGCCCTTCTGTCCACTTCCAAGCTCTTTCAGCTGTTCTGCTAATTGGGACACTCAGGCTTGCCAGCTTGTCTCCTCCATCTCAAACTTTCCGGCTCCCAGAGAGCTCAGCCCTGAAGCCCCTGTCCCCTCCCTACCAGGCTGGCGAGCTTCAGAAAGGCCCCAGCCTGTCTTAGAGGAGCTGGATGAAGTTGACTCTATAATCTGGCCTTGTTCATACAAATCACCACAACGGCAAGGATGGAATTTGGGGCTAGAAAGCCCGCTGCGAGAGCCCCAGGAGAAAAGTGTTCCTTTTTTTATGAGTTAATAGACCCTTTTGGCTGGGTTCAGGGTTATGGCTCCCAATAAGTATTACATAGGGTGGAATTAAATGGTCAGAGCTGGACAGCGCCGTGCCAGGCCATGCAGTGCTGGTTTCCCCATGTGGGTGCACATGTCCTTCACAGTTCTCAGCTGCTGAAAAGGACTGGACTCATTTGGAGGGTTGTTTAAGGTAAGAAGCTTTGGGCAGCTTTAATTTATGTTGCCCTTAAGGCACAAGTCCACTCAAGAGAGAGGATACAGCTCCATGGAGACTAGTCTGAGGAGATTAGAACTTAGCCCTTCTGCAGGCACTTCTGGGCTGGCCAGAAAGGACCTACTACGTGTCAGGCAGTGGTTGCTTGTCACCATGATATTTTCATCGAATCCCATGATGAACCCATGTGGTTATCCCTACTTTACAGACAAGAAACATGTTGAGTGACTTGCCTTAGGTATCATAGTGACTATTCTCTGATGCCAGAGTTCTGGGCCACTTGGTCACTAAACTTGCAATCCTGACTGCCTGGCCTTTTTGCCTGTCTGCCCAGCATGTGACTCTCCAGGTGAATTCTATGAGTACTGAGACTATATTACCCCTGTAGTGACCATAGCCAGGATTTCCTGAAAAGACCCCATTCAAAGTACAACAGCCCACTGGTCCCTTAAACTATTGAAATAATGCCCAGAAATTCTATTCTTTTTGACTTCCAAACTGTATCTCTCAAAGGCCTTCCTCAAAGTTTCCAGGTCCTGGTCCTGGTTTGGGGCTTGAGAAAACATGGGCTACTGAGCCCTGGGCAACCAGGGAGGCTCCGGGAATGAAAGCATCTATAAGTGGTTATGATAGAGATGGGGGCCTTTTCCTTGGCTCTGAGCTACTTAGTGTCAGCCAGAGCGCAGACATGGTACGTTGTCATCATTCTGAAATGGGGGCCTTTTCATTGGCTCTGAGCTACTTAGTGTCAGCCAGAGCGCAGACATGGTACATTGTCATCATTCTGATGGGCTGATCTGATAAACTTATCCCATCTGATGCTGCCACACTATGGAAACAGCAACGTTAGCTAACATCTAATGAGTACCTCTGTGCCACTCTTATGAGTTTCTGTTGCCTTATTTCAATAAATCCTCTGTATGATGTATACCTATATTGCCACTGTTTTACAGATAAAATTTTTCTTAAATATCAGGCATAGAAAGGTTAAGAACCTTGCTTAAAGTGGCAGAGCTGGAATTCCAACCGAGCAGTCTGACTTCTTTTTTTTGTTGTTGCCCTCAGTAGAGCGCTGTGGCTTCGCAGCTCACAGCAACCTCAAACTCCTGGGCTAAAGTGATTCTCTTGCCTCAGCCTTCCAAGTAGCTGGGATTACAGGCGCCTGCCACACGCCTGGCTATTTCTGTTGTTGTTGTTGCACTTGTCATTGTTTGGCAGTCCTGGACCGGGTTTGAACCTGCCAGCCCCAGCGTATGTGGCTGGCGCCCTCACTGCTGAGCTACAGGCGCCGACCCCAGTCTGGCTCCCGAGCCCACTTTCTTAACCAGCACTTTGTACTGTCCTCTCTCTGAGGCCAAAGAGCATGCTCTGTCATCTCTGATTCCTCTGTGTGTTAGCTCCATGAAGTAGACATGATCTATATTTGGTGAGTGAGCAAGGGAATGGTTGAATAGAAGGATGGATGACTAGATGGCTGAGTGAGTAGATGGAAAGATGGTTGGATGAGTGAGTGGGTGGACGCATGGATGTGATATGGCAATTTAACCTTTAGTAGGTTCTTGGTCTCTGATCTGAAGAATAAATCCACAGACCACAGATCAGTGGTAAGACAGGATTTATTTACAGAAAAAAATACAAAAACACCAAACCCCCACAGGGAGAGAAAACCCAAGTCAGAAGAAAAAAGCTCTCTCTGTTTGTCTGTCTCTTTGTGTATGAGTATAGATCGTCTCTTGGGGCCCTCTATAGTTACGTTTAGCAGGGCTGGGTAGTATTTACTCTCTGTAGTTACATTTAGAGTGTCTGGGACCCTCCTGATGTGTCTGAATGGCTATAATCCCTTTCATTCCCACGCCTAGAAAAACTTACATGAAATTGACCAGGCCTAGAAAATGGGGGTTCCCTGTTCAGCTGGGAGTGCAAGGGGAGGGAAACCTAAAGTGCTGGTGTCTCTGCAGCAGTTGTCTGACCGCCTCCTGCAGGCCACCTCCGACCCCACCCAGCCTGCTGGTTCTGGTGCTCCCTGCCACGGCAAGGACACCACCAAGGGCCAAGGTGAGGCAGCTGGTTCGCCCCACCCAGGCCACTTGTCCTGTATCAGCTTTCCCTCTCCCAATAGAAACTCTAACTGCTGTTAGGGAAAAAGGAGGAAGACTCAATTTAATCACTTCCTGCTGAGTGGGGCAATGATAGAAGGGGCACTTAGGGTTTCTCTGGCCGGAGAGTGATCCTAAGGTCCACGATAGAATCTGGTCTTGGTCTGGACCCATCTTTACTGTGTGTGGCTTGATGATATTTCTGAAAGACACAAATCTGATTAGCACATTAAAAAGGCACTGGTAGAACAGTGAGAAGAGGGGGTTAATTACAGTGTCAGGTTAGAAGAACAAAGTCAGTGATGTTAAAAAGAAAACTATATTAACACGTTGCTTGCTGTCTTCTAAACAATAACTTTAAGTTTTCTTTAGGCTCACAAGTGTAGGTGGACTGTGGTTGATTCTCTTCATGTTCTGCTTCTGTAGGAGGTGGGGGTTTCAGGATTTTACTCATGAATGATGTATCCAGGAATCTATTCCCATAACTTTAACAGCTGTAGAAGAAGACAAGATAACAGAAAAGGGACCTTCCCAAGGTGGTTAGGGAAGGTGAATTAGAGGGAAGAGTTTTGATCATGACTAGATCTCCAGTAGAGAACTCCTTTAGTTTTGAATGTGAGGATGTAGTTGGGAGGTTTTTAAGGATTTGTTGAAATTTAGCTAAAGAAGTAATATGTTTTACTAATTCTGTAGTTTCTTGATCTAATAATAAATTGTTAAAAAGGGTCTTCCATATAATAATTCAAATGGGTTACAAACGAGTTTCTGAGGTCAATTTCTTCTTCTAAGGAGAACAATGGAAAATAATTTAGTCCAAGGGTGATGAGTCTCTTGAGATAGCTTTCATAACTGTCCTTTGATTTTATCATTCATTTTTTTCTACCTTCCCAGAGGACTGGGGCCTCCAAGAGCAGTGTAGATATTTTATGCCTAGGGCTTTAGATATTCCCTGTGCAACAACTGCTTTGAAAGCTGGCCCATTATCACTTTGCAAACTCTGAGGGAGTCCAAACCTGGGGATAATCTCATGTACTAAAGCCTTTACAATGTCCTGGGCCTTTTCTGTCCTACAAAGGAATGCTTCAACCCAATTAGTAAAAGTATCCACAAATACCAGCAAATACTGTATACCACGTACCTTAGGGAGGTGAGGGAAGTCCATTTGCCAATCTTCACCTGGATATTTACCTTGTTTCTGTGTACCTGGGGGAGCTAGATGGTGATTTGAAGGATTGTTTCTTTGACCTACCTCACAAGTCCTTGTTATCCGTTTTATGATTTTAAACAAGTTTTTTTCCATTAAAGACAGCTTTAGCCATTTGGTAGGTACTTTCAGTGCCAAAATGAAAAGACTAATGTAAAATTTTAAGTATTCTCTATTGGCTTACAGCAGGTAATAGCAAAAGTCCACTCCTATTTTGTAGCCAGCCTGATGGAAGTAGTGAATAGTCTCTGGATAAAGCCCATTCCTTTTCTTTTGGGGGTATATTGAGGTGCAGGATTCTCAAATGATCCCTCCCAAATAAGGGGTACCACAAGGGGAATTATTCCTTTCTGTGCTGCTATTTCAGCCTCTTTATCAGCAAGTTGGTTACCTTCAGAAATCTCATCTAAGGTCTTTTGGTGTCTTTTATAATGAATAACTGCTACATCTTGTGGAGCATGAACGGCTTGTAAGAACCTATTTCATGATGATATTTTACGGGAGAGCCATGGGAAGTTCGATATTGTCTTTCCTTCCAGATAGCAGCATGGTCATGTAAAATGAGGAAGGCATATTTTGAGTCGGTGTATATATTGACTCATTCATTTCTCCCAGTTTCTAAAGCACGGGTTAAGGCTATTAATTGCGCCCTGGTTCCTGATGGGAGAGACCCACTCTCAAGTACAGCATACTGAGTAACTACAGCATGGCCTGCTTTTCGAGTTCCATGTTCTATGAAAGAACTTCCATCTGTATATAAAACCATGTCAGGAATAGATAGGGGGGTTTCTTGTAAGTCTTCTCTAGCTGCATAGGTCTGTGCTATAATTGGTTGGCAATCATGCCCTATTTCCTCATGGGATTCAGGGAGGAAAGTGGCAGGATTCAGAGCAGCACAGGTGCGTCATTGTAGCACTGGTCCTTCTAGTAATAATGCTTGATATTTAAGAAGGTGGTTATCTGACAGCCAAAGATTGCTTTTTGAATTTAAAAGTCCAGTAAGGTCATGAGAAGTGTAAATAATTAGATCTATTCCTGAAGTTAGCTTGGTTGCTTCTGGAGTTAAGAGGGTTACAGCCTGCTACAACCCGTAGACAGTGTGGCCATCCCTTGGCCACAGTGTCAATTTCTTTACTAAGATATGCTACAGGTTGTAAAACTGGACTCTGGTGTTGGGCCAAAACTCCCAGGGCAATTCCAGTTTGTTCTATAATATACAGATTAAACTGTGGTCCAGTGGGAAGACTCAAAGCAAGGGGCCTGCAAAAGAGCAGTTTTCAACTGTTGGAATGCCTTATTTGCTTCCAGTTCCCATTCTAGAGTGACTAGGCCCCCTTTCTGAGCATTTTTAATTAAAGAATAGAGTGGTCTAACTATTTCACTATATCCAGGAATCCAGAGTCTGCAAAAGTCTGTAATTCCTAAGAAGACTTGCAGTTGTCTGAGAGTTCAAGGTTTAGGGTTAGCCAGTATTGGTTCTATTCTTTCTTTGCCCAAGGCTCTCTTCCCCTGTGAAAGCTGGAGACCCAAATACTAAATTTCAGGCACACATAATTGAGCTTTAGCCTTGGAAATTTTGTACCCACAATCAGCTAGAAAGTTTCCTCTGCATCTGGTGCTCCCAAAAGAATGTCCCCTACATACTGAATAAGAGTCACTGTAGGACATAAAAAACAACTCAAGTCTTTGGCTAAGGCTTGTCCAAACAAGTGAGGGCTGTCCCTCAATCCCTGGGGAAACACAGTCCTGTGAGCGGGGTGTTGGAGCATGTCCCTCTCCCAAAGGGGAGCAGGACTTTCAGGCATGATTAGGAAGGTGTGAGAGAACAGCCAGTCATCCTAATCTCAGCTTAAAGGCTGGGAGAAAAATTTGGTAACCGGCTTCCCAGATACCACCTGTATAGTTACAGATTTGGGGGAGAAAAAGACCAGGGTTAGAGAGAAGTACAGAAAAGGTTGTTCCAGTGTCCAGAATAAATTCTATCTCCTAGGCCTCCACTATAAGGCAAACCCAGGGCTCCTGAGGAGTTATGACACAGCTGGAGCCATGAGAATCTGCCCCGGGCACCTTCAGTCCAGTTTGAGCGCTGACTGAGTCACTGTCCCCGGAGGCCTTCTCCTCTGGGGACAGGCCACCCTCCAGTGGTCACTCTTGCATTCTAGACAGGGGCCAGGTGGCTTGCTCAGCCAGTGGTGCTGCTGGGGGCAGTCCTTTCTGAAGTGGCCAGCCTGACCACATTGGAATCACATGTTCTTAGTGCCTCTGGCTTCCCTCTGCCCCTGAAAGGTGCTCATTTGTCGGAGTGCCATTACTAGGGCTGTCATTCTTTTCATCTCCCTTTCTCTTTTTCCTCCTCTTTCTCCTGATCTCGGTTATAAAAGACCATAGTGGCCGTTTTAAGAAGATTCTCCAGGTTATGATCTGGGCCTAGAGCCAAATTCTAGAGTTTTCTTCAAATGTCTGGGGCCACCTGAATGATAAATTTATCTTTTAAAATAATTTGGCTCTCTAAGGAGTTGGGTGTTAACTGAGTGTGTTTTCTGATGCCCTCCCTAAGCTGCTCAGGAAAGGCTGCGGGACTCTCATTTTGCTCCCATTTTGGTTAATAGTAGACAACTTAGAATAATTCATAGGCTTTTTCTTGGATCGACATAAACCTTCCAGGATACATGTTAGAAAATGTTTATGCCACCAGTCACCTTCTTTCTCAGGGTCCCATTTGGGATCCTCCAAGGGAACTGCCTGTCTTCCCGTAGGGTATCTGTCCCTTTCCTCGGGAGACATACTTCCATCAGTATTGGAGATGAACCACAAATTACCCACTTTCTAGTTTCATCTTCACTTTTTTCATTAAAGGTTAGAGTCTAATCTAGTAGTAACATTACATCTCTCCAAGAGAGGTCAAAGCTTTGTCCTAATCCTTGGAGAACATCTGTGTACTTATCAGGGTCATCAGAAAATTTTCCTAAATCAACCTTAATTTGCTTTAAATCAGCCATAGAAAACGGAATGTATACTTGCACACTTCCCCTTTCATCATCCACAGTCTCAACCAAGGGACTCAAAGAAGGATATGGTGGCCTTCTGGGGGTCCTAATAGGACCAGAAAAAAACTCTTGGGACAGCCTCCTTCCTGGGGTTTTCTGAACGCATAGAGGAAGGTGCAGGAGAAGTAGATGTTGGGTTTGAACTAGGTTGTGACAGCGTCTCCCTCAGGCATTCCTGACCATTTGGGGAAGTTACTACAGCCAGGAGAGCAGAATCTATCTGACAGATTTTACACAGTTGGGATTTGTCCCTGAGGAAAAAGAAAGCTTGCACATAGGGCACTTCAGACCACTTTTCTCTTGTTTACAAAAAGTATCTAACTGAAAAATGGTGTCATAATTTAGAGTACCTTCTGGGGGCCATTGTTCATTAGTATAGAGTTGATTCTGAGGCCAGGCCTGGGTGCAGAAGAAAACCATACATTCTTTTTTCAGTGTCTGGGGATCAAACATGTCCCAGTGTTTCAGAATACAGCCTAGTGGGGTGTTCTCTTGGCGAGAGATTATGTTACCCTCTGTAGGAAAGAACAAACGTCCAGCGTCTTAATCAGGTACACATCCACCCACCCCCCACGCCGCCGTATTCCTGGGTTGTCAAAGCATCCTCAGACCAACCCAAGAAGTCTTTTAGCCAAATAAAAGGAAGCGTCTTTCCAATGCCTGGGGAAGAATCCCTGAGGAGAATGGCCTTCTCAGCCCCTGTGCTTGTCTGGAATTAGCCACTCTTACCAGTATAGCGCTTAGTACCCGCTGGCTTTCCTGTGCTTATAACATACTGACAGCACAGCCCAAGAAATCAGGTATCAGGGAGCCTGGTCCCACCTGATGCATATTCTGCTTCTTTGTGCCCCTTCCCCAATCAGCTCCAGAGTATCAATCAAAGTGCGGATGAGCCCCGCCCTGGAGAAAATGGCTCTGCAGTTCTCCCCAGTTTAACTCTATATAATCTTTACAAGGAAAGGAAAATAGCAGGTCTTAAATGCTATGTTTTCCAACCTCCCTTTTCTTTCCCAAAAGTTAGCTAGGCAAATTTAATTACTTAGTGACACTTTGAAACTTTTGTGTTACAATTAGTTACAATTAGCTAAAGTCTTAAAGAAACCTGGAAGTATTTTAAACTTTCCCATTTACACCAATAAACCAGAAGAAATCAAATACCCAGGGTCATTTTCATTGCCTTTTTTCATTTTCAAGAGACTGAACTGTAGTTGAGGGTTTACAGCCATTCTTGCCTTGGGGAGTTGCCCTGGGCTTCCCTTCACAGGCCTCTAGTTGCTCAGAGAAGCTGGGAAGAGGATTCTTTCTGCCTTTTAATTTGGAGCTGACTTGTAGTTAACATGGTTTAGCCTTTTTCAGATGCATGAAAATGCCAATTGAATTTAATTTTGCAATGAAAGGCAATAAAAAGGACCTTACAACACACCTGCAACATCTGAGGTACACTTAAAACATCTGAAAAATACCAGAATGAGCCTGTACAAAAGCAGTCCTTTACCAACATTCAAACAAAGCATGCAAACTACAGGGAGAGAGAGACAGAA
>CAUYON010031859.1:0-19981 GCA_963573935.1 Arctocebus calabarensis
TTTTCACTATTGCCTATGACCTTCCTCAGAGTTGGGGAGGTGTCTCTCCCAGATCAGACCCTGGCAGAATCGCTCTGTTGTTACTGGATCTTTGTAGGGAATGACCCTGTGTTTCTAATGATTTCTCAAACCCTGCAGGGTGGAGAGCTTAAATCCTCCTCAGCCTGCTTAGAAAACACTTTAAATTGCTAACTTGAGCTAAGCCAAAGCTTTCCCAGGAAAGCGCTGTGGCTAGGATCACTCCTTGAGTGGCTATCCACTTACCCAGTGTGTCAAAACCGGTCTCACCCTATGCCCGTAAGGGTTAAGGCTGCAAGGCGTCTCAGTCCCCGCCTTTAGGCTGCTCAGTCACTAGATTACTTGCTCAATGCCTGTTTAGTGACCCTGAGGGTGGAGCTTGCCAGGGCAGTTCTCCCACAATGGCTCCACACAGCCCACCACCAAACACTGGCAGCTCCGTCTGGCTTGGTGGCCCAGTCTGAGACCCCAGACAACCCTCAAAAAACCCCGCACTCCTGCCCAAGTTCTCCCAAGGCAGTTCAACCGAGTGCCAAGTTCAAAAGAAACCCAAATGGCTCACGGGTAAGGCCTTTCCAGCCTGCAGTCCCACTGCTGCCCCACCCACTGCCGCCGACAGGATCAGACCGAATGAACAGACGCAACCACTTGCCCAATCTCCGGCGCTTTAGCCTTCCTCAGGGTGTCCAGAAGCCTCACGCTGTCTCCCTGTGTCCCTAACGGGAAGTTTCTGGGCAGATCCTGCCTAGCAGAGATGCCTAAAGTCCTCGCTCCTCAGTCTCACCGTGCCCAGCCGCAAGGAAGCTGTTACTCGTCCACCATCTTGCTCCGCCCCCCGCCAACATCATTCTTAAAAACTTCCAAATATGTCTGTAATGTTCCAATTCTACTAAAACCTTATTGCTAGATTTTTATGTTGTTTCTAATTTGTATCTATGAAAAAGTAACCTTGTTATAAATACCTAAATGTTACAGTTTTTTCTTATGAATTTTTTGTACTATTTTCTAGCAATTCCTAGAATTGACATTATTGAGTCAAAGGGCTTGTATGTTTTTCAGGCTTTTGATAATGTCTTGTCAGATATTTTGAACCAACATGTATGTCCAGAATCAGTGTATAAGACTCTGCACCATCAGCATTGAGCTTACTGTCAGCAACTCAAAAACACACATCCTCCCCCACCCTGCTTAAAAAAAAGTTTGCTAATTTAATAGATAAAATGGTATCTCATTCTTGCTCTAATTTGCATTACATTCCTTGCCCATGAGTTGAACTTTTAAAATCCCTACTTGCCATGTGGAGTCAACTTCTCACACTTTCTGTTCCTATTCTTTGCCCATTGGGAAGGCATGCTGAACACAAACATCATTTATGACAAAGAGAATGGGTTCTGCCCTTATTCTTTAACCTTTAATTATTATTCTTTTCACTGCTGATCTATCACCAAGGAATGAACGTCAATGCCAAACAGCCCATTCCTACCTGTAGAAGGAGTCCTAGCCTCCTCCTCTCCCTAGGTTAGAATACAATTATTGCTGGACTGCCTCTCCTGTGTACCACTGTCCTTCTCCCCCGTGGCATCCACAGTCCACAGAAGCCAGTGGGAGAAGAAAGTAAAGGAGCTCAGAGGGGGATGGAAACTCAATTCCTATAAGAGGCACTGCTAAGAACCATTTCCAACAACAGCTTTCAATTAAAGAAAATTAGAGATCTGTCAAAACCAATCTCAGCATCCATCACTTCCCCTAATCTGCTTCCCAAGATGCGTGGAAACCAGTGCTGCCAGACGCTGGCCAGCGACATACTGTTGTGCCCACTGAGCGAGACGCCTCAGGGAGCTGCTCGGGAAACAGGATGGCAACTCTGCGCTCAGGAGTTTGGTGGCCTGAGGAAATGGCCTCCTGTCAATTCTGCAAGTTCATGATGTGCTTCCCCCAAAATTCTTTTTGTGCTTTTTTAAAAAAGGTATTATAAAATACCTGAAGAATTATTTTAAGTGGGTAAAAATATGCACATAGGTGAAGAGAAATAAAGAAAGAAAATGGCACAAATATTGTTTGGCATATGACCACATAACATGACATCTGAGGAGAAAAAGCACTAAAGCGAATTTATGTGTTACATTTTAGTCAAACTTAGCAGGCAAAGAGCATGGTAGTAATCATTGCAAGCAAATATCATCAATGGAGGCTAAAAATGGGTGGGCAAAAGTAAGCTGAGAGACGAGATACAAAAGTATCTCTCCACAAGCTAGTCCAGTAACTTCACAAGGCTACTGGCAGGCAGTATCTTACACAACTGATCAAAACGAGCATCACCAATGACAAGGTCCACCCACGTCATGTGCCCCCTGCCTGCTATGCGGCCCTGGGGAGGGTACAGCATGGCTTCTGTGGTCTTCTTCCCAAAGAAGACATACCTCAAGTTAATCATGCAAATAGATCAGAAAAACTCAAAGGACACACTATAAAAGTACCAACCAGTTCTCTTCAAATGTGGCAAAGTCATGAAAGGAAAGGCAGGAACTGTCAGTTTGGAGTGAGGCACCAGAGGACAGGACAACTAAGTACAATGTGAGTTCCTGGATAGGATCCAGGTCCAGATAAAAGGGTACTCGTGGGAAAGCTGCTGAATTTTTAGTTTAGTTCATGGTACTGCATCCGTGTTTCATTTCCTACTTTTGATTTTGTAAGATATTCACCCAAGAGGAAGCTGGGGAAAAGGTACACGGGAAATCTCAGTACTATTTTTGCAACATACTTACTTCGAAATAAAAAAGTCTTTAAAGATTAATGGAGTTTATTTGCTTAAAAATAAATGCAAATAAAAGATTTCATATTTTCTTCCCCCCTCTGCCGGACCATCAGTCTATGTGCTTTGGAGAGGAAAGAATGGGGTCGAGGATGGCTGGCAAAGATTATTAGGACCCCAACAGATAGAGAGGGAACCTGAGTACTGAATGTGGACAGTTTAATTATGGTGCTTACACTGACAGGCATATAAAGAAATGCAATACTTTAACAACTGAGGATGACTAGGAAAGTAATTATGGATAGTGAAAACAATTCCAGATTTTGAGTCAAAGGTACGGACACTAAAGCTAAAGTTTTGGCACCGACACAACAGTATAGCTTTGTGATCTTGAGTCAGCCACTCAGTATCTGTAGAAATGGAGATAAACAAACTTCCCTGCACACGATCATTGTGAGGATAAAGTGAACAGATGTGTCTGAAAGCCTTAGTAAATGATAGAGCCCTGCTATGAAAAGGCTATTAAAATTACCAAGAGTAGTAATAATATTTACCTAGCCAAAATAATTCCATAGTTTCACTTCTAAGCCACAGCATCCTAGAATCTAGAGATACCAATCCCATATGGAAGCAAATCTGTCTTGCCTTCTGCCTGACCTTGGAGCCTGGGGCCACCAGTCTCCATGTGTGGTCAGTGTTAAGCACCATCTGTCCTGAGTTAACACAACTCCTTGGTTTAAGCAATGAACACAGGCTGCACTGGCTAAAGCCTGAATACACACAGTATGAAGTAAGAATTTCCCACTCTGTCTGTAACTTTGAGTTACACTGCTCAACTCCTAGGTGTTTACCCATCTAAACTGTGTGATAAAATGCCTTTTGAACACTTTTATGAGCAATTAGATGCAATCAAGCTCTCTTTTTCCTGAAGACTCCTCAGCAAAGAAGATGCTAAAAAAAAAACAAACCCACAATTTTCATTGCAAATCTTTTATTCTGCTGTATATATTTTTTGTGTGTGAATATGCTCAGAAAATTTTTTTAAAATTTTTTATTAAATCATAACTGTGTACATTAGTGCAATCATGGGGCACAATGTGCTGACTTCATATACAATCTGAAATATTTTCATCAAACTATTTAACATAGCCTTCATGGCATTTTCTTATTCTGCTGTACATATTACACATTACCTAAAGTCACTCCTCTCCCCTCTAAAAATCTCTAACAATTGCTATGTTCCTTATCTCTACTGTGGGTCATTTTTCTCATTGCTTATCAGTGTGATAGCATGAGATGGAAAGGAAGCCATATGTTACCGGCATCTGTTCCTTAAGTCTCTTCAAGATCCATTCCCACTGCTGGTAATAGCATCTAGGTTTCCCACTAGGAACCTCCCCATCCTTCACTCCCAATCCACAGAGGTCTGAGTAGGCTGGGCTGCTACCAATGGCCAATCACCATAGCCCATTCTCCTAAGGCCATGAGAGGTAAGGGACAGTGTGTTCATGAGGCTAGCAGAAATGAGTGGAAATGGAAATCTCTATTTTCCTGGAGGGTTAATAAGCCTGGGACTGCTGAGGGCTACACCCACCCCAACCGCTGCTCAGTTACAAGATACACTATCTTTTTTTGCATCAGTCACTTTAAGCTAGGCTTCTGTCCCTTGTGGCTCACAGTGATCTGACACCAGAAAATAAACATTAAGTACTACCTGTGTGAACACAGGAGGATGCTACCAGCATACATCTGCAATTTTTAAGGGGGCAAGGATGACTGCCCAGGGATGCACAGGGTCTCAGGAACTTCCCCTGGGGTCGTGGGAGGTAAGGATCACTTGAAAAACAACTACTAGACTGAAGAAATCATCTGGAATAAGAGAATGGAGATTGTGTTGAAAACAGCTAGCTTATATCACAGCACCACCCAAATACCCTGCCCAGCCTCATCTTCTATGTTCTTCTTTCCAACTTGTGGACGTTCTTGGCACACAGGATGTATTTCTCCTCTTAATTCACAGCAGGCTGCTTCATGCTGCCACAATCAGGCACTGGTTCTCAACACTAAGTCCCAATGCCAAGACCTCCACTGGGAAGCTTCCCAGGACTTGTCCAGGTGGAATTGGTGGCCCTTACTGCGAAATCCACTGGCATCATGTGCATTAGGCACTGGTGACCATGTGATAAGACCAATATTGATGCATAAAGGTTCCTATCCTTCTTCACCCCAAGGACACCAGTTCTAGCCTTCTCAAGCTGGTGTCTTCATCTCCACCTTACACTCTCTCTGTACCTGGCCTCTGAGGACTGAAGATGGTGGTTTGCATTCTCCAGGGAGCCTGTTTAGGCTTTTGAGAAGCTGAGTTGAGAGAAAGTGGGGATGGAGGAGGAGGAACTGGAGATGTGGGGTTAGGGCTGGGGAAGAAGTATTTTTCTGAGGATGCATTTTGAAATTGTCAATTGTGCTTTGTTTATAACAACACCTGTTATAAGATACTGGTCTCAAGATACACACACACAAACATACACACACAGAACCAGCTTAAATTCCATTTCCCTCATTATGATGCAATTTTACTGAGATCAGGGAGCATTTCTTAGATTATTAAAACATGGCTCTCATGGCTCAGCACACAGTAACCATGTAAGTTCTTTTTATGGCCATTATCGCATCTGTTCCTTGCCAGAATACTGTGAGAAAAAGGATTTTATAGATGAGGGAGTAAGGATTCAAAAAGAAAGGGGACTTGCAAAAGGCCAAAGAGCCAGGAAATAGCAGAAACTACATACAATTCTGCATCATCTTTCCAGTAAACCATTCTGTGACCTTCTACAAATATTCCTAAAACCCAGACTGTGTTAAACACAAATATGCGGAACCTGGCTAGGTCTCTGCTGAAGACTTTCTCATGCACCATAGCTGGGGAATTTTGTATAGGTTAATCAGATAGGATAGGTAATTAAAAGTCTGTTTCCTTTCTTTGTTTTAAAATAGAACCTGAGGCAATTTTGACAATGATGATCTGCTTTCTTCCTTTGTTCCTGCTGGTAGCAAGACTTCAAGCACATCAGGAGCTTGGCCAGCAGGCCAGGTGCCGTGGCCCATTCCTATAATCCTAGCACTTTGGGAAGCCAAGAGGAATGCTTGAGGGTAGGAGTTCTGAGTTCAGCCTGAGCAACATAGCAAGATTTTGTCTCTAAAAAAATAAGAAAAATCAGCCAGCTGTGGTAGCACATGTCTGTAGTACCACTTACAAGACAGGTTAAGGCAGGAGGATTGCTTGAGCTCAGGAGTTCAAGGGTACAGTGAGCTATGATCATGTCATCAGCCTGGTTGAAAGAGCAAGACCCTGTCTGAAAGAAAAGAAAAGGATGGGGAAGGGGAAGAAGGGGAAGGAGAAGAAGGGGAAGGGGAGGAGGAGGGGAGGGGAGGGGAGGAAAAAGGGAAGGAAAGGAAAAAGGAAAGGAAAGGAAAGAAAGAGTATAGATCAGCCGAGCTCCAAAGGCCAACATAATTACTGCATATATTTTGTCATGTACAGTGCATACCTTTTGCCCAAATGTTTGAGGGGAAAATAAGCACAGACATTATACATGTGGATATAATTCCATATGGATATAAATGTTTTTAATTGTTTTATTTATACTTATGCCTACAGTATAACTCTAGAAAGCAATAATGATATCTGTATACAGAATAATACCCTAGACTACAGTAACTAACTGGTTTTGTTGACTTTATAACAAACTTGTAATGAAAGCATTTTCAGCCAATGAAGAGTGCCATTTGAAGCTAGCAATCTAACCGATATTTTTACCAAAATTATTAGAATATTTCAAAATGGTTTGCATATATTACAAGCTTTAAGCTTTGGATTTGAATTAAAAAATCAAATCAGGCTCGGCATCTGTAACTCACTGACTAGGGTGCTAGCCATGTACACCAGGGCTGGCGGGTTTGAATCAAGCCCAGGCCTGCCAAACAACAATGACAACTACAACCAAACAATAGCCGAACATTGTGGCAGGCACCTGTGGTCCCAGCTGCTTGGGAGGCGGAGGCAAGAGAATCTCTGAAGCCCAGGAGTTTGAGGTTGCTGTGAGCTGTGATGCCACAGCACTCTACCCAGGGTGACATAATGAGACTCTGTCTCAAAAAAAAAAAAAAAAAAATTAAAACAAAGATTTATTTTTTCTGAAAGTTTAAGAAAAAAAATGCAGGTACACATTATACATGAAAGCCCATTATACACAGCAAAATATGGTAGCAAGCATTCAATAAAGAATAGAACATTAAAGTATTAAAGTCCCATGTGGACCTAAGTCTCAATTTGTTTTGTGTCAGTCTCTACTCTTCCAAGACATTTCTCCAGAACTGTCTGCCTCGCTTTTGTTCCTGCTGGCTCTCAGGCAGGGCGGGCCCACCCCAAAGGCCATGCAAAAACTGAAACAGGAGAAAGGAATCATCAGCTTCCCTTGAGCAATGCTGCACTGTGGGCATGAAGTGAGTCATGGACACTCACTGGGTTGAGAACCAGAGCTCGTCTGGGGAGTGGCTGACATTTGTGTGAGGTTTCCGGCCATCCCTTAATTAAACTCAGAGGTGCAACTGACTTCCACTGGGTTGTCATCTTTCAAAAGACATACTCAGATCACAGGCCAAGGAAGGGTGGCTAGGTTTCTGACAGTCACAGTTACATGGGAATGGTCTTCCCCTGTGATTCAGCTGGGTCCTTCACCACATAAGAAGCAGTCAATGGGCTGGCCTGACTCCTGCCTGCTTTTTATCATAAGCCAGGCTAAAGGGCCTGCCTACCCTTGCTTAGCACACTGGAGCTGAAACACTAACTTTGTCTGGAGCAGGTCCAGAACCCAATGTTTCTGCTTAACTCAACCTAATGTATGCCATAATGACCAGGCCCACACAGGGGCTGCCCAATGTACAAGTGGCTACCCACGACACACCTATGAACAGCAAGTCAGAATATACTTCTACTGTAATGAGGACTTTACAAATAAAAGCACAAAAATACTCAATTTACTTTATGCTTTAGTCAGGGCTTTCCAGAGAAACAGAACCAATAAGATATACACACACACACACAGAGATTGATTTATTTTAAGGAATTGGCTCATGTGACTGTCGGAACTGACAAGTCTGAAATCTGTACAGCAGACCAGCAGAGCAGCCTGGAAACTCAGGCAGGGATTTATGCTGCAGTTGGGAGGCAAAATTCCTTCTTTTTTGCAAGACTTCAGCCTTTTCTCTTAATGCCGTCAACTCATTGGCTGAGGCCCACCCACATTATAGAGGGTAAAATGCTTTTACTTAAAGTTAATTAATTATAAAAGTCAATCTTATCTAAAAAAAACACACTGGGCATTTTGGCTCATGGCTGTAATCTCAGTACTTCAGGAAGTTGAGGTGGAAGAATCGCTTGAGGCCAGGAGTTCAAGATCAGCCTGAGCAACATAGAGAGACTCTATCTCTACAAAAAATAAAAAAATAATAATAATTTAAAAATTACCAGGCAGCACCTGTTGCTCAAAGGAGTAAGGCAGCGGCCCCAGATGCCAGAGGTGGTGGGTTCAAACCCCACCCTAGCCAAAAACTGTGAAAAAAATCACCTAGGCATCTCTACAAAAAGTAAATATATGTATGTGTATGTATGTGTGTGTATATATATATGTGTATGTGTGTATATATTATATGGCAGGTCTATATTCTCAGCTATTCAGGAGGCTGAGACAGGAGGATCATTTGAGCCCAGAAATTCAAGGTTACATTGAATATGATTAAGCCATTGTACTCCAGCCTGGTTGACAGAGTGAGATCATGTCACTAAAAACAAAAAGTCATATCTAAAAAGTACCTTCATAGCACCATCTAGCACCGACTTATTTTCGACAACTGTAACAACTGGGTCCCATTGCCTAGCCAAGTTTTGATACATTAAATAATCATCATACCCTAATTAAACACTTATCTTAATCTTTGGACTATGGAGATCCCCCTCTTAAAAACTTTTATTGAGTTATAATTTATATATCATAACATCCATTTTAAGTATCCAACCTCGTGAATTTTTTAGTAAGTTTATGGAATTGTATAACCATAAACTCCCACACAACCCAGTTTCAGAAGACTTTTATTAAGCCAGTAAAATCACTCACATATAGTGATCCTCTTGAAAATCTGGTCACTCTGGCCAAAACAAACAAGTAAAAACCAATAGGTTGTTCTCATCCAGTACCCAAGTCCTACCATTGTAAGGACTGTGAATAACATCTTGCATATATGCACCATTTTGGACAAAATTCAGGGGTTCATATACTCACGTAAGCTTAGCTACAGATCTAGGTTGGGGCCCCAAATCTAAATATTCACTGACCATTGCATGTATGCATCTAGACCCCCAAACTGCACCTAGAAAACTGTACTTTCCTTCTAAAAGAACTTGTCTCCCACAGAAGCATCCTCCACCCCCAACCAGAAGCAATTTCTACAATGCAAATTTTTCACTCAGAGCCTTGCCAAGGTTTCCTCATCACCTGTGATATCGAATCCATAAGAAACTCCTATCACTCTTAATAATATACACCAGATTTTCTCTGATACAGGTCCTGGCTATTTTCTGGCTCTATTTCTGGCCTAGGAAAACCTCACTTAATAAGCATAAACTGCTCATCGCCCCATTTCATATGGCCAACTCCACAGGGACACTTCTATTTTTAGTAGAGACAGAGTCTTGGTCTTGCTCAGGTTGGTCTCAAACTTCTACCCACCTCAGTTTCCCAAAGTGTAAGGATTACAGGTGTGAGCCACTGCACCCAGCTCTTCTACAGGAACACTTGAGACTCGGGTGCAATCGAGTATCTCTGTCTGTCTTCTGTCTCTTCTATATATTGAACATACTTCTATTGTTGAACTTACCATGTCAAGTTATAACACTAATCTCCAATCTCTCTCTACACTAGTCTCCAGCCAAGCAACATTTACAAGTCCAGGAAGCAGAGACCCAGGTTTAATGGTAATCACAACAATCATATTCTTCAAAGGTAAGACTATCTATGCCCTTGTAGTTATCCTGAAGTGTTCCTTTTTGTAAGTGGTGAATATCTCTTTAGAAATTATTCTACAGAAATAACAACAAAAGTTCAATGGACAGTAAACAAAGACAGCCACTGCATCATTTCAACTAGTGAACAATAGTAACAGGACACTCATTCCTGTCATACTGGATAGAGAACTGTGCATGCCCAGTAAGAGAATAGATTTGGCAAAATAAATCATAGAAAACAATACATAGAATATCCTGCTATTATTAAAACAGCAGTATAGGTACATATTGACCTGCAAAGTTATTGTTCACTATTTATTTAAAAAATGGCAAGTTGTAATCATGTTAATATGGAGGAACATGCATAAGATATTTTATGTAAGCAGATATACACATATACACACATATAAACATACACACCCACACAGGTTGTAGAAACCAAAAATTGAACAGTGAATTACGAGTGGGCAGGTAGTAGAATTATGAGTAATCTACAGGTATATTTATAAATTTCTTTTCCCCATCCCCGTTTTCTGAGTATTTGCAAAGAACACATGACCCTGGTAAAGGATGAGAGAGTGCTGTAGTTAACAGAAGGCTCAGACCCAGACAATTCCTAGGGATATGACCCTGGGTAGAACAATCCCTATCAGCATCAGCCTCTCCATCTAAAAAACAGAATGTGCCTTGAAACCATGCCTCTTTGTAAGGTTTACATGAGCCAATACCTATAAAGTGCCTAACCCAGAAGCTGACATCCAGTCCTCCAACAATTTTTAAGCAGAGGTAGATTTAAGAAAATAAATATCAGTAAACAAATGCACACTGTTCTTTCAGAAGATACTGCAAATACATATATGCACAGCTCTCCCAAATCTCAACTTCAAGACAGCTTTAGTTGGGGCTGAATGAATGGGGTGGGAGAAAGGGTAGGCACTTGCCAAAACATCTGGGTGATTCCAAATAGCACTAGGATCTGCTCTGAAGGCTTCTGGAGTACTGTGGACAAGCCTGTAGTCTGACCAGCACATGACCCAGAAGCCATCACTGCCCCCCAAAAGAATGTTGTTTCTCATCAATGGGCCCCAGCAGTTGGCCATCTGGCATATCAAAGCTCTTGCATGGTTGGGACCACAAGAAGCACATTCCTAGCAGAGGGGAGGGATCAGGGAAAGGGAGCATTAAGGGCATGCACCAAGAGTCTGAAGAGGAGAGAAATTAACTGAGTGCTTAAAGAATCGATGTCGCCTCTCTAGACATGTGCCAGCCCTGGGGGTGGGGGATCTGGTGTAAGGGGAATCAGAAGGTGTAGATTTCATACTGAAAAATAAGAAACCATATTCACTTTCTCAAGACCAAGATTCTGTCTCTACTAAAAATAGAAGTGTCCCTGTGGAGTTGGCCATGTGAAATGGAGCAATGAGCAGTTTATGCTTATAAAGTGAGGTTTTCCTAGGCCAGAAATAGAGCTAGAAAATAGCCAGGACCTGTATCAGAGAAGACCTGGTGTATATTATTAAGAATTCATTCACTTATTGTGCTCATTAAGGTGCATCTCTTCCAATAATTATTTCTTTTCTTAAAAGCATAGTTTTGCCGTATTTTTCCTCCATAACATTTATGAAAATAAGCAATTAATAATTTGTACATTATTAGTTTACTTCTTTTTCATTATCTCCAATGATTTGAGGAAACTAGAAACAGAAGAGCATGGATCTGATAACAAGTTCTTCCCAAAAGAATGTTCTTCCCCCTTAAATGACTACCATTTGAGGTGGTACGAAATTTTCATTGTAACCATTCCAATGGTTCTCTTGGCATATTTACAAACTAGCAAAAAAGATGATAATACAGTTCACCCACTTGTCTGCAATTTGCCAAAGATACAACATGGTTGCCTATGTTTTGTCATGAAAACTAGATCCTCTGATAGCCTTTAAGGTACTTCTAACCACTTGCACCAATAATCACTGTCATCCTCCCTGCCTTCCTCCTAATGGCATCAAGTTCTATCGAAGAAATGGCTGGTGGAGAGGTAACATGGAAAGTTTAAAACACAAGGCTTTTCTTTTTTTTGAAGCAGAGTTTCACTTTGTCACCCTCAGTAGAGTGCTATGGTGTCATTGCTCACAGCAACCTTGAACTCTTGGGCTCAAGTGATTCACTTCCCTCGGCCTCCCAAGTAGCTGGGATTACAGGTGCCCATCTATTTTTAGAGACAGGGTCTTGCTCTTGCTCAGGATGGTCTTGAACTTCTGAGCTCAAGCAATCCACCTGCTGCAGCCTCCCAGAGTGGTAGAATTACAGGCATCAGCCACTACACCTGGCCAACGTGACTTTTAAAAGATTTAGGCAGCCTTTCTAGAGTAAGACTTGTTCTGAACCCTTATGGCCTGTCCTACTGCTTAAGAAGCTCTGTGTTTGCAGTCCAAGTTACACATAGAAACTCAGGAGACATTTAAGGAATGCTCACTGTGTGCTAGTGCATAAGTGGTGAACATGAGACCTCAAACCATGCAGATGAGAACCCTGCCTTCATGGATCTTAGGCTCTGGTGGAGAACATGGACAATAGACATGGAAAAAAATAAATGAATAAGGTAACTTCAGGTGTGGGTAAATGTGGAGAGATGGCAGAACATGGCAGTTGGGCACAGACATTAGAAGCATTTGAGGCAGAGCTGATGATTCATGAAAAGCCATCATGTGACAAGCAGGGTCATAGTCACTGGGTAGCAGGGGCAGCACATACAAAGACTCTGAGGCTGAAACAAGCTTGGCGCTCCAGAAACAGAGAAAAGGCCAGAGCAGCAATTAATGTGGTCAAACAGACCAGATATTCAGGGGTATTCTGGACGCACCCAAAGGACTTCTCCAGAGTCTAGCTCCAATCTTGCAGAAATGGTGACTTGGCTTTACTCATGCACGATCTAGGCAAAAATCAAATTATCTAGATTAACAAGACAAAATCCATTAGTCCCAATTTTCTAGCAGCTCTGCACAAAGTTCTGCTTACCACCCACACACTCTTTTATTAAGCTATAATAAGCCTCAAATGAAAACTGTTGCCATAGGTGAGGCTTACTTTAAACATATGTTTGATCCAACTGAAGAAAAACCCCCTACGAATTAATTTTCTTTAAATCCCAAATTACTTGTAAAATGATTTTTTAAAAAACATTTATCATGTTTCTGGTCTGCTGATGCATTCCAAATGTTGGGGTATGGGCATGTGTATGCATCCAAGGGTTACTTGGTAAACTGATAACCTGGTATTCTGCCGCGCCCCCCCCCCCCATGGAATTTAGCTTTCAGTATTTGATTTGATGCATTCTGCCAAAACATAAAAAGGTATCCTGTGGTTTTGTAAATGTGGTTAAGGGCAACATTTTTCCAACTTGAAAGCTGGCTGGGATGTTTTAAGCAAGAAAAGACAGCTACTTAAATACCCTCAATTGAAGAAAGCATTTGCTCTCTCTCTCTGAGGGGGGGACGCTTCTAGCAAAACTCTCTGCTGAGGAAGCCAAGCAGAAGGGGCAGAGAAGGCAGCAGCTTAGTGACCAAACTGGGGCAGGGTGAAGGGAGGGAATCGGAGCTTCTTCCTCTTGGCTGTCGCTGAAATTGACTAGCAGCTAAAAGGCCACAAGCATTTGGTTTGTGTCAGGGAGTATTCTAAGTGTTTTTCACATGACAATCACCTAGTCCTCAAGATAGCTCTATAAAGTAGATCTTATTATCATTTATTATCACCCATCCCTATTTGGCTAGAAAGGAAAACCAAGGTACTAAAGTGTGGGGTCACACAGCTCTTGAGAGGTGAATGC
This sequence comes from Arctocebus calabarensis, assembly GCA_963573935.1. Lineage (NCBI taxonomy): Eukaryota > Metazoa > Chordata > Mammalia > Primates > Lorisidae > Arctocebus > Arctocebus calabarensis. The sequence continues at coordinate 13,654 of CAUYON010031859.1, forward strand.
TCTCTGATAATGGAAATGTGTAGGCCTAGTGGGCACTCAAGGCTCCCTCTGTTCTAGTCCAAAGATGAATCCCTTTTCTTGTCCAAGAACATCTATCAGTCACTGTTTCCTAAAGAAAGGCCACCTGCATTCAACTGTGAGGGTATTTACCTCACTGTGGACCACCTCTGATCCCTGTAGCAAATCTGACCTCTTCTATACACATTGTCTTTATTATTTTAATATTTTTAAAGCTTATTAAATTTTTATTTTAATATGCAGGTATTTATTTTAAAAGGAAACTTTATATCCTCATAGGAAAGCTAATATACTTTTCCATAAATGAAAACTAACCCTTTTCTGCATGATCCATCCAGAACAGTCAAATTTATTAAAGCTAGAAAGTAGTTCAGTGGTTGTCTAGGATTAGGGGTGTGACACTCAGGGGACAATGGCTAAGGGTTACAGAGTTTCTTCTTGAGGTAATAAAAATACTCCAAAATTGTCTTGAAGGATGCATAGCTCTCTGAATATACAGAAGACATTGAATTGTACACTTTAAATGGGTTAAATTGTGTGGGATGTAAATTATATCTCAAAAAAATCTGTTTTTAAAACATCACTATAATGCTCTTACTTTAAAGGAGAAATAAAAGGGAAGAGAATTGTTACCAAAAAATTACAATAACAGTCAAATTTTTGCTTAGACCCCATGGTCTCCCTGCTGACAGCTCTGAGGGCCTAACTTCTTAGTAAAAAATGAAGTACAAGAATGAATTCATTATCATACACTGTAGGGAGGTTATGTAAAATGGTGTGGCCACTGTAGAAAACAGTTTGGTAGTTCCTCAAAATATTACACATAGAATTATATATGATCCAGAGATTCTTCTCCTAGGTATATGCCCAAGAAAACTGAAAACATGTATCTACTCAAAAACTTGTACACATATGCGCCAGCAGCATTACTTATAAACACTCAAGAAATGAAAACCTAAACATTCATCAAATGATAAATGAATAAAACAAAAAGTGATACATCTACACATGGAGTATTAGTCAACCATGAAAAGGAATGGAGTATGGATACTTGCTATAAATTGGGGGAATCTTAAAATATTATGCTAACATAAAAGAAGTCAGACACAAAAGACCACCTACTATCTGATTCTATTTGTAAGAAATGATCAGAATAGGCAAATCTATAAGAGATAAAGTATATTAGCAGTCATCTAGGGCAGGATTGAAGGTTAGAGTGAAATGGAAAGTGACTACTAATGTGTATGAGGTTTCTTTGGGGGGTAATGAGATTTTTCTAAAATTGATTAAAGTGACAGTTGCACAACTCTATGAATATAATAAAAAAAAAACTGAGGCTGGACATGGTAGCTCACATCTGTATCTCAGCACTTTGGGAGGCAAAGGTGGGAGGTTTACTTGAAGCCAAGAATTCGAGACCAGCCTGCACAGCAACATAGCAAGACCCCATCTCTAGAAAAAAATAGAAAAATTGGTGGTATGGGCCATTAGTCCCAGCTACTCAGGAGACTGAGGCAGGAGGATTGCTTGCGCCCAGGAGTTTGAGATTGCAATGAGCTGTGATGACTCTACTTTACTCTAACCCAGGCAACAGAGCAAGACTCTAACTAAAAATAAAATAAAATAAAAACAACTGAATTATAGAATTTAAATTGGCAAACTGTGTGACATGAATTATACTTCAATAAAGTGATTAAAAGTTAAATAAAAATTTAAAATATACCATTGCCAAAAAATCCAATAAATTCACTCTGCAATTTAATAGCAATTGTCTTAGTTTGAACATGTATCCCAAAAAGTATGCATGTATTGGAAACTTAATTCCCAATCCAACAGTGTTGGGAGGTAGGGCCTAATGAGAGGTGATTAGTCTGCGAGGGTGAAGTGAATGAAGTGATGCTAATATCACAAAAGTGGGTTCATTACAAGGGGGTGAATTTAGCTACCATTCCTTCTTTCTTTCTCTCTCTCTTGCCTTTCTGCTCTCTGTCATGGATCACACAAGAGGACACTTGCAGATGCTGGCCCCTCAGTCTTGGACTTCTCAGCCTTCAGAAATGGGGGCAATGAATGTATGTTCATTACAAATTATCTGGCTTAGGTACTCTGTTCTAGCAGCCCAAAATGTGCTAAGATAACATTGTCTTGTCAATAAACCATTTAGCAGAGTTATCCAACCTGCAGCCCATGGGCCGCATGCAGATTATTTGAGGACATTTTTGCTTATCTGTGATGTCGGATATTGCAAAAAGTATGACTGGACCCTTCCTTGTGCTCATCAGCTCTTGTTTAGTGTCTGTGTATTTGAATGTGTGACTGAAGACAACTCTTTCATCTACTGTGCAGCAGAAAACAAAAAACGTTGGATGCCCCTGAAAAACATCTTGCATACAACCAATATGCCAAAAACTGCATAGTTGAGCAAACATTTTATCAGGCCCACTAGGATTGGAGCTTTTAATGAGAAGTTCAAATTACTTACAAACTCAAGATTATATACAACCAGTGTCTCAGGAAAATAGAAGTACTTGGCTTTTATCTTGGAAGTTGAGAACATAATTAATCTCTCTAAGTCTCAGTTTCCCAAACTATATAGGGTTATTTTTTATTATACATGCCCTCACCTCTTAATTCCTTCCACCAATATTTACAGTGGAAGGTCATAATATGAGACAGGTTCTGTTCTAAATCAAAAATATACAGAGGTCAATAATTCAGAGGAGGTCCTGGTCCTTAGGAAGCTTATATTCTAGAGAGGAAAATCTCTCTGCTAAATCTAATGTATTATTAAACATTGTAATATGATGTTGGAGTGTCAAGTGCTATGAAGATGTAGGACAGACAGAAAGTGAGGGATGAGGGAGAGTGGGCTGCTATTTTATAGAAGGTGGCCAGGGAGGTCCTATCTGAGAAGTTTAAAAAGAGTCCTAAATGGAACAAGGGAACAAACCACGTTAAGATCTGGGTGGCAGGTGCTTAGTCTGGAGAACTTGGACAGAACAGAACACTCAGAAGGGAGAGTGGTAGGAGAAGAGGTTGGTAAGATGGAATCTGGGGACTAAACCCCATGTCATAAGGTCCTAGATTTTGCTGTCAGCATTAAAGGTAGCCATCAAGAAGGTTCTAAGCAGGAAGGGATGCATAATTTTAGAAGACCATTCTGTGTGCTGTTTGAATGGGTTACAAGAGGCCAAAATGGAAGGAGGGAGCCCAAAGAGAAAGTCACTAGTGGTAAGGAAGGCAAAAGAGAGAGGTACTTTGACCTATCATGACAGCAAAGGAGATGTCCAAAGAGGCAATATACAGTTGGTTTTAAAGATAGAACCGGCTCAGCGCCTGTGGCTCAGTGGGCTAAGGTGCCAGCCACGTACACCTGAGCTGGCGGGCCCACCAAACAACAACGGCTGCAACCAAAAAATGGCCAGGCGTTGTGGCAGGCGCCTGTAGTCCCAGCTACTTGGGAGGCAGAGGGAAGAGACTCGCTTGAGCCCAGGAATTGGAGGTTGCTGTGAGCTCTGATGCCATAGCACTCTATCCAGGGTGACAGCTTGAGGCTCTGTCTCAAAAAAAATAAAGATAGAACCCATCTATACTTGCTGGTAATTAGAAGGAATATATGAGAAAAAGGAACGTTCTAGGAATATTAGGTTTCTGCCTGAAGCAAAGGAACAGACATCAGATATTACTGCTTAGAACAGGGTCTGTCCCTAAGAAAATGCTCAAAAAATGTCAACCTGCCACTATCACCATTACTAATATCTTTGCAACTACTATTATTATTACAACTTCCACCATCTTTACCATCATCCTCATTACAACTATCACCATGATCACCATGAAAATCAGGAAGACCACACTGTACTAGCCATTGTCCTACCCAGAGAAATTAGGCAAGAAAAACAATGGAATATCCAAATAGGAAAGGAAGAAGTAAAAATGTCTTTTAGTTGACAACATGACCTTATATAGAGAAAATCCTAATGATACCACCAAAAAACTATTAGAAACAAAAAAATTTTACTGCAACTCAGTCAAGTTGCAAGATTCAAAGTCAGCTTACAAAAATCAGTAGCATTTCTATATTAATGATTAACTATCTAAAAAACAAGTTAAGAAAACAATACCATTCATGTTAGCATCAAAAAAAAAATACTTAGGTATAAATTTAACGAATGGGATGAAAGATGTGTATACTGAAAACTATAAACACTGAAGAAAGAAGTTGAGGATAACATAAATAAATGGGAATATAACCCATGTGCATGGATTGGAAGACTTAATATTGTTAAAATTTCCATATTACCTAAAGCAATCTATAGATTCAGTGCAATCCCTACCAAAATTCCAATCTCATTCTTCACAAAAATAGAAAAAACACTCCTAAAATTTGTAAGGAACCACAAAATACTCAGAATAGTCAAAGCCATATTATGCAAAAAGGACGAAACTGGAGGCATCATACTACTGGATTTCAAAATATATTACAAAGCTATAGTAATCAAAACAGCATTGAACTGGCAGAAGAAGCCACATCAACCAATGAATAGGATTAAAAGGCCAGAAACCAACCCACACATTTGTAGTCAATTGATTTTCAACAAAATTGTGAGGAACACACAATGGTAAAAGGATAGCTTCTTTAATAAATGGTGTTGGGGGCTTGGCGCCTGTGGGTCAACGGGCTAAGGCGCCAGCCACGTACACCTGAGCTGGCAGGTTTAAATCCAGCCCGGGCCCACCAAACAACAATGGTGGCTGCAACCAAAAAAAGAAAAAAAATGGCTGGGCGCTGTGGCGGGCACCTATAGTCCCAGCTACTTGGGAGGCAGAGGCATGAGACTCGCTTGAGCCCAGGACTTGGAGGTTGCTGTGAGCTGTGTTGCCACGGCACTCTATCCAGGGTGACAGCTTGAGGCTCTGCCTCAAAAAAATAAAATAAAATAAATAAATGGTGTTGGGAAAACTGGATATTCACATGCAGAATAAAAATGGACTCCTATCTCATGCTTTATACAAGAATCAACTCAAAACAGACCAAAGAAGTAAAAACGCTAGAAGAAAAATTAAGGAAAAAGCCCTATGACTGTGGTCTGTAATAATACAGACCAGTTGTAATAATAATAGTAGTTGCAAAGTCTAAGTGATTTCTTAGATATTACCTCAAAAGTGCAAACAACAAAAGCAAAAATCAACTAATATGATTGCATAAAAAGTTTCCTCACGCAAAGGAAACAACAGTGTAAAGGGACAACTCACACAAAGGACAAGGGGCTAATATCCAAAATATGCCCCAAGGAATTCAAACTACTCAACGACAAGAAAACAATACCCCTATGAAAAAATGGGCAAAGAAAAGATTTAAACTTAAACCATAAAACTATAAAAATACTAGAAGAAAGTGCAGGGAAAACACTTAAAGAAATCGGCCTGGGCAAATATTTTATGAGGAGGATCCCCTGGGCAATAGAAGCAACACCAAAAATACATTACTGGGACCTGATAAAACTAAAAAGCTTCTGCACAGCCAAGAACACAGTAAGTATAGCAAGCAGACAGCCCTCAGAATGGGAGAAGATATTTGAAGGTTATGTCTCCGACAAAGGTTCAATAACCAGAATCCACAGAGAACTCAAATGTATTAGCAAGAAAAGAACAAGTGATGCCATCTCAGGATGGGCAAGGGAGTTAAAGAGAAAATTTTCTGAAGAAGACAGGTGCATGGCCTGCAGACAAATTAAAAAATGCTCACCATCCTTAATCATCAGAGAAATGCAAATCAAAACTACTTTGAGATACCATCTAACTCCAGTAAGATTAGCCCACATCACAAAATCCCAAAACCAGAGATGTTGGCGTGAATGTGCAGAAAAGGGAACACTTCTACATTGCTGGTGGGAATGCAAACTATTATGTTCCTTTTGGAGAGATGTTTGGAGAACACTTAGGGATCTAAAAACAGACCTGTCATTCAATCCTACAATTCCTCTACTAGGTATATATCCAGAAGACCAAAAATCACATCATAACAAAGATATCTGTGCCAGAATGTTTACTGCAGCCCAATTCATAATTGCTAAGTAATGGAAGAAGCCCAGGTGCCCATCGACCCACGAATGGATTAATAAATTATAAATATGGATTAAAAAATTATAGTATATGTACACCATGAAATATTATGCAGCCTTAAAGAAAGATGGAGACTTTACCTCTTTCATGTTTACATGGATGGAGCTGGAACATATTCTTCTTAGCAAAGTATCTCAAGAATGGAAGAAAAAGTATCCAATGTACTCAGCCCTACTATGAAACT